>JAMPIV010011720.1:0-146608 GCA_024509875.1 Oreohelix idahoensis | reverse complement strand
ACCCGCCCACCCTTCCCCCCAACCCAACCACCCCCCCCACCCACCCCCACCCCCCCCCCATCAACCCACCCCCCCCCCCCACCCACCCCCCAACCCCCCCGACCCCCCCCCCCCCCCCCCCCCCCCGCCACCCCCACCCCCCCCCCTCAACCCCCACCCCCCCAACTCACCCCCCCCCTAAATGTGACCCCACACCCCCCCCACCCCAACATACGACCCCCTTTTGTCTTTCAACAGCCCCCCACCCCACCACCCCACAACAAAAACCCCCCCCCCACCCCTCACCCCAGCTCCCAACACTCAAAATCACCCCCAACTCGCCTCAAAGACCCCCCCTAAAACCCCACCCATCCAATACCAAACTAACGCCACCCCCCCCCCCACCCCAGGGCATGAACCACCCCCCGTGACACAAACCAGATTTAAAAAGACACCCCAAACCACCCATCAGTGACCCCCCCTGTCCACCCCCCCCCCTCCCCCCCACCTACCCCCCCCCCCGACAAAGAATCTCCACCCCTTTCCCTCAACAAATTTCCCCACGTAGAAGGGAGAACAAAGAATGTGTCTTCCACTCAACAGTTTAGGCACGACGTAGAAGGAGACAAAGAATGTGTCCACCTCATGTTGTCAGCGCAATGGTTCGTAGAAGGAGACAAATCTTGTGTCCCCTCATCTGTCAAGCATGTCGTAGAAGGCGACAAAGTAATGTGTTGTGGTCCCACTCACACCACGAGTCTCATCTGTCAGGCATGTCGTAAAGGAGACAGGAACAAGAGAAGGTCTCATCTGTCAAGCATGTCGTAGAAGGAGACAAAGAATGTGTCCACTCATCTGTCAAGCATGTCGTAGAAGGAGACAAAGAATGTGTCCACTCATCTGTCAAGCATGTCGTAGAAGGAGACAAAGAATGTGTTCTAATCTGTCAAGCATGTCGTAGAAGGAGACAAAGAATGTGTCCACTCATCTGTCAGGCATGACAAAGAAGACAAAGAATGTGTCCACTCATCTGTGAGGCATGTCGTAGAAGGAGACAAAGAATGTGTCCACTCATCTGTCAAGCATGTCGTAGAAGGAGACAAAGAATGTGTCCTCTCATCTGTCAAGCATGTCGTAGAAGGAGACAAAGAATGTGTCCACTCATCTGTCAGGCATGTCGTAGAAGGAGACAAAGAATGTGTCCACTCATCTGCTAGGCATGTCGTAGAAGGAGACAAAGAATGTGTCCACTCATGTGTCAGGCATGTCGTAGAAGGAGACAAAGAATGTGTCCACTCATCTGTCAGGCATGTCGTAGAAGGAGACAAAGAATGTGTCCACTCATCTGTCAGCAATGTCGTAGAAGGAGACAAAGAATGTGTCCACTCATCTGTCAGGCATGTCGTAGAAGGAGACAAAGAATGTGTCCACTCATCTGTCAGGCATGTCGTAGAAGGAGACAAAGAATGTGTCCACTCATCTGTCAGGCATGTCGTAGAAGGAGACAAAGAATGTGTCCACTCATCTGTCAGGCATGTCGTAGAAGGAGACAAAGAATGTGTCCACTCATCTGTCAGGCATGTCGTAGAAGGAGATTAATATGAGCTTCAGCATAGCGCTGGCAACCTCACTACCAAAAATAAATTGCTAAAGAAAAAAAAAACTGTTTCAAACAAGGGAAGTAACAACATATTTTTTAGCGGACGAAAAGGGACATAACGATGTGACTTACAGGAGTAGAATTTTCTACAGCCAGGTCGATCATTGACACCAAGTTCTAACAGGTCTTGTTAGATTGTTGTACGTTAACGTATAAGATAATCAGCTCGTATCAGCTGAAAAAAATCACACTCTTATTAATAATGTTTTTATTTACTTTTTTCAACCTGTCCACACAGTATTTACCTACACGGACATTAGATTACTTATTCTCACCTGTGTTGTGCACAATGCGGAATTTGACAGCAGATTTAGATAGCAGAATAGAGAAGTTTGACATAACATGTTATAGAAATATTCTCAGACAAACGTCCATTGACCGTGTATTAAAAGAAACACAATCAGAAATGCTATTGGAACATATAAAACACGTACAGTTTAGATGTGAAGAAATGTGATCACTCGAAAACCGTTCATTTATAGACTTTCTGTGTCGTGCTAATCATACTGGAACCACATAATAGTGATAACATATAACAAAATACTACACAAACAAGGCAAATACTAATCACACACAGGAGAAACATATAAATAAATCGTCAAACCTCCCCTCTCCCACTTAAAAACAGATCTTTTCAAGGGAGGTATCTTTGTAGAAAAAGAAACATTTATATTTAAGAAAATAAATAACTAAAATAACAACTGACGTCATTGGACGATTTTTATTTCTTTCTCATTTGTTTCTATTGTCTTTGTTATTGTTATTGTTGATCAGAATAGACGTCATTGTACTCCGGGCAAACCTATAGGTGCTCAATCTCCCTCTACAAATGACGATGGGTATGAATGTTAATTGTTCCTGTTGTGCGCTGATTGTTTACACGACAGAAGCATTCTTGCATACACCCATCCTTGCTAGTTTTGCGTTTGATGACTGATATTGGTCCCGAGCAATTCTGTTATGGGTTCATTTTAGGTTTCATCTTCAAAAGTCTTTCTTATAGTTTATTTTCTTCCACTTCTTCGACCTTATACGTTTTTCTAGCTAGCCGTTTAGAAGAAGTAGTAACATTCGCTTTTGTATTCGTGTCAATTACTTCAAAATTATTTCAAACTTGAACGAAACTTATAAACTGAGATATTTGATTAAACGCCTTAACGACTTTCCGTTTATTTTCAACGAAACGTGTACTTGACATGAATAAGTTTACTCGACATATACTTTTATCAATTATCCATAGTCCTCATAGATGCGCGTATCCTTTCAAATAATATTTCTTAAATGCATAAATACATTGACATCTCCGTTGATTTATAACGATACTGCATGAGTCAAGTATAATTATATTCATAACGTACAATCCATTTCCATACACATATCATCAGTTTTATAAAGTCCAGACGGCGTTTATCTGTTTATGAGCTTCGTTAAAGACACTTTGGTATTATCCATAAATCAATGTAATTCTCCTATAAGTATATATGATTCCTCGTATCAGTTCTTTAGGACATATTCCATTAATCCTTCTTTTTCTTCTTCCTCGTTTGTCCTGAAAAGGACGTTGGTTGCGTTCTGTCCGTTTACAGCGGAGCTGCGATATTTGCGCCTTTCGGCCGACACATCCGACTTCAGCACAGCATTTTTTGGGACCGGGTTTGCCTTCCCTCTTCGATCCCTACTCTCTCAGTCAGACTGCAGTGATGCAGCCGGTTTCCAGGACCACCACTTGGAGGTGGAGTAGGGTCTTGGTCAGCTCTGGTTCGCTGACCCTGACGCAAGCAGTCAAGCTGTGAGTTGCTGACTACATTCATCTCGTTTGCTGCGTCTTTAGTCACTCCATTAATCCAAATACAGGAGATTATAAATCCACTGAAACACAATCCTACACTCCAGAGATAGCTGTCTTTTAAACACTAGCTAAACACACTACCCAGTTACTAATACAAACATGCTTTTGTCATGTGCGCGGATACGCATACAATTCAAACTCAGTCATGTCTTTTTTCGTGCAGCATATCTCAAAAGAAATCGGTCTATGTGGTACACAACAATTCTCAACAGTCGCCCGAGTCGGAACGCCTTAAAAAATGATTCGGTGACGGAGTATTGAAAGGTTTATTTTTAATGTTTGTGTATGTGTGTGTAGGTATTTCGTTAGCTGACAATGCAAGATTTTGAAAGTATATTTGCCACCAAAAAAATGTTGTGCTAAAAGAGCTTTTAATTTATTAGCAAACTGTATTCCATTGCTTTTCATTTACTCTAGAATACTGATCAGAGACTCAGACGCTTGGCTGAACCACTAATGAATGAGGTCCAGTGTGGCTTCCGAGCAAACCGAAGTACTCAGGACCTTATCTTCACACACAGGCAGCTTAATGACAAGGCCCTAGAGTGTAAAAGTGAAATGTATCTTTGTTTCTTGTGTCTTTCAAATCAGTGTAAACATAAATGAAAACATGTTCAATCTATATTTGTGACAAAACGTCTGAACATGCTCTTTTATGTGATCTCTCACACCTTCAGCCCTCCGGCAGTACCTTTTCTTTTTCTCCATTTTTCTCACTCATCGATTTTATTTAGCATAAATCATGCCTTTTCATTCGTTATTTTCACTATTTTGCTCTATGCTGGACATAGCATGGTGAATTCTCTAACACGCCACTGCCCTATGGCAGTATTTGCTACGGTAGTAATGCGTATCTTATTGTTTACCACTCCTCAGACGTATTATCGTAACAATACCCAGTCGTCAGACCGGTCACCCGCTTATCTCTTTGAATCCGTCTAACCACCTTTGAAAACGTGTCACTCAAACATTTGACCCCATTGGAAAGCGGCTGATCGTGTTGACACAAGCTTGTTTGAAAGAACATAACACTGTCTGATCAGACATCTGTCATGCGGAGGCACGCAGATAAAGGGGATAATTAGATAATCTGTCTGGATAGAAATCTGGACGGAAGTCATTACGTCAGAAACACACGGCCACAATATTGTGATAGACATGGGTGCGACCGGAAGTCTTATAAACGATACGACATCACTGTTGTTGCCATCTCCACAACGAAGGTTGGCTGTAATGGATCTCCAACGTCTTCTGTCTCTTGTCTTGATGGTGCACTCTGATAGACTCTTTCCTGTCCATCTCTTGATGTTGTCTTCCCACTTATAGCGCTGTCTTCCCCTTGCACGTTTGCCTTCAACTCTCCCTTCTGTTATGGTCTTCTGCAAGGTGTTATGCCTTTTTATGTGGCCAAAGTATTTTAGCTGTCGAACTTTGACCTCCCTCATTAGTTCTCTTTTCATACCTAGATTTTCTAGGACCTCCTTATTTGTTTTCATCTCTTTCCATGAGATACGCCCCATTCTTCTATATATCCACATTTCAAGAGCCTCAATTCTTTCTTCCAACTGCTTATTCATCGTCCATGTTTCTGCACCATACAGAAATGCAGAATATATATAACACTTTATGATTCTCAGTTTTAATTTGTGAGAGAACTGTTTGGATGTCAGTATATGTTTCATGTTGTTGAATGTAGCTTTGGCCATTCCTATTCTCTTCTTGATTTCTGTTTCACATCTGCCATCTTCTGTTATTATATGACCGAGATATACGTAGCTCTTGACTTGTTCCAGGATTTCCCCATTTACGCTTATCTTTAATGTGGGTTTATCGTCTGTTTTGCTAATTATCATAGTTTTTGTTTTCTCAATATTAATGTCGAGTCCATATTCATGACTTATACCGTTCACTTGCTTCACTAGTTCTTGTAACTCCTGTTCGCTTTCAGCTAACAACACGGTATCATCTGCATATCTAAGGTTGTTTATTGACCTTCCACTGATGTTCAGTCCTGGTATTTCCTGTATCTGTTTGAAAATTTTTTTCGGTGTATAAATTAAATAGGCAGGGGGACAGCACACAACCTTGTCTGACACCTCTTTTTATGTCTATGTATGGTGAATAATTCCTTCCAGATCTTACTGTGGCAGTTTGCTCCCAATAAAGGTTACTGAGTATTCTTATATCTTTTCCATCAATACCTATGTCTTCGAGGCATTCAATTATTTTCTCATGATGGACTCTGTCAAAAGCCTTCTTATAGTCAATGAAGCACATATACATACTTTTTTGGACCTCTGTATATTTTTTTTCTGCTAATATTCTTAGGCAAAATATTGCCTCTCTTGTTCCACTGTTCCGTCTAAAACCAAACTGTTCTTCCTGGATTTCGCTGTCTACTTTACTTTTTATTCTTTCCTGTATGATTTTGAGCAGTATCTTAATTGCATGACTCATCAGGCTGATTGTTCTGAAGTCTGAACATTCTGTTGCATTTGGTTTTTTTGGGCAATGTTATAAAAACTGATGTCTTCATGTCGTGTGGTATATATCCTGTATTGTATACATCGTTGCATATTTCTGTGATTGTATCTATACCAAAGCTCTCCAGAGCTTCTATCATTTCAATTTTTTATGTTATCCATGCCTGCTGATTTTCCTTTTTGTATCATATGAATGGCATTCTCTACTTCTGATCTGAGAATGTTTGGGCCTTCATTAGAATCTGGTGATGGTTTTTTTTACCTCTGTTGTCCTCGAATAATTCTTTTACGTATTCTGCCCATCTGTTTGATATGTCTTTCTCATCAAGTAATATTACACCATTTTTGTTCTTGATACAGCTTCCTCCTTGTGCAAACCGTGACCGATTTGATAATTTCTTTATTTCTTCATGCATATCTCTTGTCCTGTGCTTTGCTTCCAAGTCTTCTATTTCTTTGCATTTTGTTTCTATCCACCGTTCTTTTGCTTCTCTACACATAGTACGTATGTCATTGTCTATTGTTTTATATTCTGGAGTGTTTTTTGCTTTCTTTCTTTCGGTCAATTTATTCAAGATGTCATCTGTCATCCAAATTTGATTTTTCTTAGACTCCTTTTTAGGTAAATTTGCATTTGCTGATTGTATGCTTGTTTTTAAGCATTCCCATTTTGCGGTTGCTTTTTCTTCTGGGTTTTCTTTTCTATACTGCTCCATGCTTTCTGTCAATAACTGTTGATATTTATTTTTGACGTCGATTAAATATTTCTGTTTTATATCTGGTTGTTTCAGCGCTGATATTTCTATCTGGGGTTCCTTCTGTCTTCTGTTTCCTGCTCTTTTCAGCTTTATATTTACTTTGATGACGACTGGATTGTGATCTGAATTTATGTCGGCGCCAGGATATGTCTTTGCACTTGTGACACTGTTCTTAAATCTATGTTTTATCATGATATAGTCGATTTGATTTCGTGTTATATCTCCTGGGCTTTTCCATGTGTATAATTTCCTTGGGTGGTGTTCAAAAAAGGTGTTACATATGACCAGCTGGTTTTCTTCACAGAACTGGATAAGTCTGTCTCCTCTATCATTTATTGTCCCTAATCCATACTGTCCTACTATTTTCTTGTATTTTCCTTTTCCTACTTTTGCATTCATATCACCCATTACTATCAACACATCTGTTGATTTGACTGGTTTAAGTGTGTGTTGTAGCTCTTCATAGTATTCTTCTATTTCTTCCTCGCTGTGATCTTTAGTTGGTGCATAAGTTTGTAAGATTGATATGTCGAATGGCTTTGCTCTCATTTTTAGTAACATCATTCTGTCATTGTGTGTCCAGTATCCACATACGTATTTTTCTAACTCCTTCTTTATCAACATTCCTACCCCTCTTTCATGTTTTTCTCCGCCTGAGTGTATAAGCGTGTACTGGTCTCTTTTTATGTAGCCTGTATCCAAAAGTCTTGCCTCTGCAACTCCCAGTATATCGATTTTCATGTCTGTTGCTTCTAATATAAGATTGTCAAGCTTTCCTTCTCCGTTCAGAGTTCTAACATTCCATGTTCCTATTTTTAGGCTTCTCCTACTAGTTTTTAGGTGGTCTTTCTCAGAATGCTCCCTTTCAACAGAATTTAAGGAACACTCGTCATTATGTACTTCCTTACTCATTAGAGGAGTTGCCTCTTCCCTGTTAATTTGTACAGTAGATTCTTCCCCAGGGGACAGAGAGTTCTCTACATATCGTTTCTTATCTTGTTGTTGTGATCCCATTACATTCTGTAGGAAGTACGTGGTAAGGCCCCAATCTCTTCCACTCCACCCATGTAGTTTAGCCAGTCAGCAAAGACTGTTGCCCGGGATGTGGCCACCGCCGTACACAAGCGGTATTCGAGGAGCCATACATGAGCTAGATAAAGAGAGGAGAACCAAATAGGATCCTGACTATCCTAAAAAGGACATGGCTGTCTCTCACCGTGAGGTACTATCCCTCTCTCTTTATCCTACATCCACAACTATAAGTACCAGATCGAGTATTGGACAACTTTGGAATTTACAAGTAGACCCGTAATTTTAATACTGTACAAGACTGGAAATTTGGGAATTTTATCATAAGGAGTCAGAGAAGAATTTTAACAAAAGTTTTCCCAGGCAGAATTCACAGAACACCAGCCATCAGAGGAATGAACTCATATTTCCCAGATCAGTCATAAAAGGATTTATATAAACAGTTTTTCCAGGCCAGGAATTTACAGAACACCAGCAGTCAGTGGAATTAACTCATATTTCCAGATACGTGATTTGAATCTTATAATACAAAGCTGTGTCCATTCTAAATATGTGCCAGGAGAAGTGTGTATTCCCAAAATATGGGGGTAAGTGTAAACAAATTACTTACTAATGTAAATCTTACAGGTTTCTTGCTAAGTGGTTATATATGAGGCTGGCAACCTCAACATATGAGAAGAGTATGTGCATGAACCACTACTGCAAGAGCTGGTGATTGTTTCTGACTAGTCGTGCATGGATACTCGACTGCAGAGATGACCCCAGAACTCAGACGGGTGTAAGGATGAGTAATGAGTGATGATTACATAACATGTGCCTAAAGTGTATAGAATCATTTTGTGAGATGTATATACCTTTTTAATTGTAATTCAAGCAAATCATTATTCATGCACTCAAAACTCAGTTTCCTAGTTAAAACCCAGAAGGATATTGGTGAATTTTCATCATATTCCCTGAGTTACATTGTGTGCTCTGGAATTTAATTCTTTTGAGAGGTTAACATTGGTGGGTGGAGCGCATGAAAATTGGCCTGTTCGTTTGCGGAGAACAAATGTACTCAGCAGAAGACATTTGTTTCTTTCTATTTGACACAGTTCGTGGTTACAAGACATCAGACTTAAGAACTGAAGTTCCTACGCCACTAGTGTGAGAGAAGAGTATCACCACCAACCGCCTACAGTGAACGAAATACGTGGAGAAGTGTACTCATCACCCCGGTGACGGAAACCACAGCTGCAGAACACATATGGAGCTATGTTTTGTGTAACAAGCTACAGCAAAAATACGGACATTATTAACGCCCTACCTAAACCTCAGTGAGGTAACCTTAATTTTAATTTTCACAAAATTTTCCATATTTAAGTTCCCATGTTAAAAGACTAATTGACTATTAAATGTGTTGTATGTTATTTTAAACTAAACAATAATAGTTGATTCAGTTTATATGTACGAAATCAAACGTATGAGCAAGTTTTTCTTGATATATATATATATATATATATATATATATATATATATATATATATATATATATATATATATATATATATATATATATATATATATATATATATATATATATTGATGCCTCCTTTTTTGTATCCTTAACACTCACGGGTAGTCATCAGGGTCTACTTCGGTTGAGTGAGTACGCACCAACTTATGTTGATGTTTAGTTTTATAAATGTCTTCTGTCACGCACGAATATGCACAATTTGGTGTAGGTGAATTCGTGCGCGCTTGTGTCCAAGCAAGCCAGATGACGTCAGAGGTTGAAATTGAAGCCGCATCTCATATTTCCAGACAGAGAGTCTGTTGATTTGTTTATGTACCCATCATAATGGGGCAAGTATATTTCTGGGACAGGACTTCTGAATAGAAGCCCTTGTCGGCTTACCCCTGCGTAAGTCAGTGCCAGTGATTGTTATAATTGAATGTATTTTTAATATGATTTCCAGTGACAGTATTAGACGTTGGTATCTAGCTAAGGAGGGGTTATAATGGATCAACTTGATACTGAGCTGAGAGTATCCTAAGGCTTTGAAGGATTTTATGCTCCGTCAGTGCGGCTCATTGATTTAATGTATGGAAGCGCCGTCATACGTGACACGGCGTTCACGAGAGATGAACCAAGTTTTATAATTAACTTTATGCTGTATTATCATATATAGTGGAGGCCAGGATCATGAATGTTTACAGACACCAGAATTAACATGTACCAGGACAACGTTACAGGTCCGAAATAGACATAAGAAAGATTTGATTGTACCCACGACCTTAGAAGCTTTATCACTAACGAAAGGTCAAAACCGTTAGATTATTTGAAGAAACCTTGAGCCTACAAGCACTATATTTCCTATCATTGATCCATGCATTTTTATGAACTGTGAAACCACTATGAACGTACTGTCTCGTATAATCTATTGTCTACGTGATTCGTCCAAAAAAAAATATGTTGTTGCCAGTCGACATAACGAGTTCGTTCATACCCGTATTGGCACTCGTTGACGTGCCTGATTGTTATTGAAGTCCTTCCGTCACGTTCCAGGAAAGAAACATTCGCGTTATTATTTTCCAGTCCAAATAGCATCGCCCGTGTTGGACCGTTGTCACTACGACACAATCAACATCTTCTAGTCAGCGGTTCACACCCGAAGAAAAAGGAGACTACAACTATGGTGGGCCACTGTGGTCTATCGTCGATAGAAAGGAAAGATCCCTGATAAAACGTTTGAAACTGTCTTCAAGTTCAAGTCAACATATGGGACGTTGGAATACAACTGCCGACTTCAAGTGGGAACTTCCGTCTCTATCAAACTCAGCGACGTCGTTAGGAACTTTAACGGACACTCAAGGTCAAGATGGACTCAACTGCTTCAATCATTTGCAGACTCTGCCAAGTGCTACGTAAGCTTCCTCGGTGATACAGCGCCGGAGTGCAAGACTCTACAATCCTGGAAATTGCGTTTTATCACAAAATGATGAGTATTACTCTGTTCGTTGTCACCGTCTTATGTTAGCTGAGCCGCTTTTTAATATGTCCATTATAGTATTTTTTGTGATGCATGTTTTATGTTCCATGTTTGTTGTGGGCGGTAGGGAGGTCGATCTGACAAACGAGGTTCATCTCGAAGCTGATTCGGGCTCTTGTCAGATGTTCTATAGGATTTAGTTTGTAAGTTTCAATTGAGCGATAATTCCGGTTCAAGGCTAGAAACCTTGCTGTAGTTCCGATCGCTACTTGTCTCTTATAATAGTATTTGTTTAGCTGTTCGTCAAGTTTTAATCGTTGTTTTCATAGTTATTTTTATTCGTACCTTGGTTTTATGATGTATCTTGTTTGTATTATGCGTCTATTCTCGCCTGACTATCGTTGAGTTTTTTACAAAACCTATGTTTATACACTGTGTTGTTCATTGTCTTGTTTATTATCTTATCGCAGTTATCATCGTAATTCTTTACGACATCCTATTTTAGTTTCACATTTTAATTTTGTTGACTTCTGCGATCGTCTTCTTCGTCTTTGATTATTTCGTCTTGTCATTGTTGTTGCTATTGTCTATGGCTTTTGTCTGTTCTTAATATTTCATTGTATAAATTATTTTCAATAATTAATAATATCTTGTATACTTAAGTGATAAGTAGGTACCGTTCTTAGACAAGAACGTATTGCACACACTTAAAGTAAATTAACTGATAATTATTTGAGCAAATCAAAATGTCGTCGCTTGAATATTTTATGAAGCAGGCAAAATCCGTTGGAATGGCTCCTGACGAGGCGAAAGCATTCGCACTATCAGAATATAAAAAGGCTCAAGAGATAGAAGCTGAACAGAGAAAATTAGAACTTCTGAAACAAGAAAATTTGAGATTTGAATCAGAAGAAAATGATAAGAAGAGGAAATTTGAGTCTGAAGAAAATGAGAAACGATTTCAGCGTGAGGCAGAACAGAAAAGATTGGAGGCTGAAGAAAACAAGAATAAAATAAGACTTGAAATGGAAGAAAAAGAAAGACTTCTTAGAATTGAACTGGAAAGTAAACAAAAAGAAACGGAAGAAAGGAGATTATTAGCTGAAGAAAATACAAGAAAATATCAACTTCAAATTCAACATGAAAAAGAAATGAAGGAATTATAATTTAATCACTTTCGATTATCTCAGGAGGCTAGTGCTCAAAAGTCTCAGGAGGGCCAAAATTCGTCTAAACAAGGGAATGTTAAAAATTTTCATTTAATATTACCAAAATTTAATCCTCCATCGGACGATGTGATTCATTATCTACATAGGTTTGAGGCAACATGCGAGGCCTATCACGTGGAAAAATCTCAATACTGTGTAAAATTATCAGAACTACTTACAGGTGAAGCTATGTCAGTATATCATATGGCAACTACTGCTGATAAAAATAACTATGAGGCTCTCAGAGCTGCTTTACTTGTTAAATATCAAATGACAGAGAATGAATATCGTTTAAAATTCAAATCTATGCTGCCACAAACAGGAAAACATTTTAACGATTTTATTGATCAAATAGCACTTACATCGGATAGATGGATCGAATTATCCAAGACGGATAAAACTTTTGACGCATTGAGAGATTTATTATTACGCGATAAAGTTTTGTCCTCGGTTAATCCGGCTTTTCTTGCTTTTTTGCACGAACATAAGCATTCAAACATAAAGGAAATGCAACAAACCTGTGTACAATACTGTACCGCACACCCAAACTTGAATTTTGGGAATACTCAGGTTAAAAATGAATTTCCCGTTGCTTTTGCAATGCAACAGGTTTATCGCAGACGCCATCGCTCTTTAAGTAATGACAGAAACTACAAAAAGGGAAATAACGAGAATTTCAATTCTTGTAATTTTTATAAGGGGAAACAATTTCAGCATTCTTCTCTATATAACAATTCTTGGGGTCAATTTCACAAATCAAGAGATTGGGATAACAATAAGTATGGAAATTATCAAGTAGGTACTTATAAACAAAATTGGCGATCTAAATCTCAGAATCCTAACAATAGACAAGATTATCAAAATAGACAGAATAGTCAATGGCACAATGGTAATTGTCATACTAACCGTGATTTTAACGTAAACAAAAATGCAAATACTAGCAATTTTGGGGATAATAACCAAAACCGATCGCGACTAAGAGATAGATCTTCGAGCAGGCCACGACAACTTTCCAATGTTGCTTCACTTGAAGCACAAACTAACAAAGATCAGGACAATAATGTTAATCAACATAATGCTATGTCTTGTATCGATCTTGATCAGGTAAAGGCTTGTCAAGAATGCTCTACGCTATTCCAGCCCAAGGCGATCACGACGCTGAGATGCGGACACATATTGCCCAGTCTACCAGCGGCGTGTACGGCCACGTCAGCTACTCACGTTGGAACAGGAAACCTTAAATTATATAGGGGTTTTTTAAATGCTATTCCATGCTCTGTTCTTTTTGATTCAGGCTGCTCCACGATCGGCGTCAGAAGCTCTTTGGTCAACCCATCCTGTGCTACTGGAAATACCGCCCAATGTAGGACTTTTGGAGGGACTGTAGAAACATTTCCTACAGCTATAATTAATATTCACACTCCATTTTTTTCAGGAAATATACATGCATGTCTCCTCCCGTCACCAGTTTGTGACATAATACTTGGTCGAATACACGGTATAAAAGAGTGTACCCCTCAGCAAATTGCTGAATGGGAAAAGCAGCATATACAGGATGCCTATGCATTTACGTCTATACCTAGATTTGTTTCACATGCACATACTATTAACCTGTTGGGTAATGCTAATGTATCGGAATCTAGTAGTGAAAATGATTCCATTGTTCATTACGCCACTGTTGCTAATGCATTACAACCTTTACGATATGCATCCATTCTTAAGAAGGATATTAAGGTTTTAACGCAACCTGTGAAGACTAGTAAGTCATTCCGGGGGACATATACCTTCCCTCGACTTGATCAGCAGGCAACTGATCGTAAGAAAAAGGTTACGTTTGAGAAAAAAGTAAAGGATGTTCCTAATAAAAATAAGAGTTGTAACTCAGATGGGAAAATTAATACCAATAAGGTTGTCAATAAGGTTTTAACTTTGCCCAGCAACCAGGTGTCTACGACATGCCGTACACCTACACCTTTGTCTGGCGTAAGTAGTCATACTCAAGTACAAAAGTATGGTACATTTAAGAACAATAATTCTACATGTAGAAATAATAAATATTATAATTTACCTCAAAGGACTAAGGTTAACCATAAACCTTATTTACATTCTGGTGACTATGGTACCACATATATTGGTAGAGGTGCATCTTCTCGCACCATCCTTGTGCAAAATCTGCCACAGCGAACTAGTTGGCAAGCACTAGGAGATTTTCTCAACCACACGGCGGACGTTAAGTTTGTACGTCTATTGCCACATACCAATAACAGGTATGGTGACGCCGTGGTTACATTTAGAACCAATAAAGATGCTCGCATAGCTATCGAGCGGGACAATGGTGTGTATTTTCACCACCATTCTCTACGATTACAATTGGTTCCCGATTCTGCGTCACGCAGATAGTAACCTACTGATATTGGATTTTGATATCACATTCTTTGATGACTCAGCCTATGCAGTCATCATCTCTTTTCTTTACTAATCATTGTTTCTTTTCTTTTCTAGAGATCATTTCTTTCTCGACTCCACGTGGGTTATTCCAATATAATTTCATGCCATTCGGTTTAGTAAATGCACCGGCTACATTTGTACGCATGATGCGTCGCGTACTGTCTCATCGTCCCGATGTCATTACATATATTGACGACATTTGTCTGTTTAATGACACATGGGATGAACACATTACGGGATTGAAAACATTACTGTCCACTTTACGGTCATGTAATTTAACGGCTAAGCCTTCTAAAGCTTTCGTGGGTTTTTACGAAATTTCATTTTTAGGTCACCGCGTTGGTCACGGTCGGTTATATACTGAGGACAGTAATGTCTCTAAAATCCTCAACATTTCTACTCCCAAAACTAAGAAACAAGTGAGATCATTATTGGGTCTTGTTCAGTTCTACGCTAAGTTCATACCTCATCTGTCCACTATTACTGCACCTTTCTCTTCGTTATTAAAAAAGGGTGCAGCTAACGTGATTCGGTGGTCGGAGGAACACCAAATCGCGTTGGACACCATTAAGGCATTTTTTTCTAAATCTCCTATGTTACGATTGCCTAATGCCAACCTCCCTTTCATCTTGCGCAGTGACGCCTCTGCTTACGGTATTGGAAGCGTTTTACTACAGGAGTATGCGGGCACCTTGCACCCAGTACTGTTCGTCTCAAGGAAACTTACGTCGGCTGAACAAAAGTACTCCGTTCTCGATAAGGAACTTTTGTCTCTCGTGTGGTCTATAACTAAACTCCAGCGTTATCTTCTGGGATCACACTTCTTTGTAGAGACTGATCAGAAAGCACTTACTGCTTTAAACACCAAAGATGTCAGATCTGCAAAGTCCACAAGATATGCAATTTCATTGCAACCCTACTGTTTCACAATCCGGGCAATACCTGGATCACAGAACGTTTTCGCGGACATTTTATCCCGCTGCCCGAGTGAATCATGCGACTTGGTACGCCCTACAGATGTGGATGCCTCTACACATACTACATCACATTTGTAAACATACGTTCTTTGAACATTACTTTGTGAATCAGTGACATTTTTGTGCATACTTAGTCAAGTGAATAAAGTTGTAACATTCCGTTGAATTACTTGAAGCGGAAAAAAAGAGAAAAAAACAAAAAAACTGTGAATTATATATAACAGTGATGATCACATAACTTCAAAAATTTAGGACATTATCTACTTAAAGATACATTGTGTATTTAGATAAACATTAGTATATCGTGAATGATTTAACAATATTTTGTGGAATCTATGGTATTTCAACATACTCAAACTTTTAAAGGATCTTCGTGTTTATGAACTGGTTTTGAAGTTAACTTAGAATCTTCAAGAACTAAATGAACGTTTAGCAGTGTAATAAACTGAAATATTATTCAGTATATTTTGATTAATGAACATATTTAATAAGTTTAATTAGTTTAATATAATTAACTATAAATATTTTAATCCTAATGATTACATCGGGTAACTATCACTCATTTTAGATAGTGATACGTCATTGGTAGTTATTTAATGATACTACTCATCTTTAGACACGGTTAAGTGTGTTGATAACTTCAAGTGTTGTATTCATATTCTATGATTTTGTCACTTCTCATTTTTTAATTTTTATGCATTTTCATCTTTTCCTTTAAATCCATGTATTACCATGTCTTTTTATTTCTTATTGCATTTGGGTTCAATTAATCATCCTTTATGCATTATTAGTATTATTAGTATAAAATACATATTTGTAAACTTGTTTCACCTCTCCGCGGTAATTAAAGAAAAAAAATTTAATAGAATTAAATTTTTTGCGGACGGTGGGAAGGAAGCTGATGCCTCCTTTTTTGTATCCTTAACACTCACGGGTAGTCATCAGGGTCTACTTCGGTTGAGTGAGTACGCACCAACTTATGTTGATGTTTAGTTTTATAAATGTCTTCTGTCACGCACGAATATGCACAATTTGGTGTAGGTGAATTCGTGCGCGCTTGTGTCCAAGCAAGCCAGATGACGTCAGAGGTTGAAATGGAAGCCGCATCTCATATTTTCAGACAGAGAGTCTGTTGATTTGTTTATGTACCCATCATAATGGGGCAAGTATATTTCTGGGACAGGACTTCTGAATAGAAGCCCTTGTCGGCTTACCCCTGCGTAAGTCAGTGCCAGTGATTGTTATAATTGAATGTATTTTTAATATGATTTCCAGTGACAGTATTAGACGTTGGTATCTAGCTAATCCCTTCTCGTTCAGGAGGGGTTATAATGGATCAACTTGATACTGAGCTGAGAGTATCCTAAGGCTTTGAAGGATTTTATGCTCCGTCAGTGCGGCTCATTGATTTAATGTATGGAAGCGCCGTCATACGTGACACGGCGTTCACGAGAGATGAACCAAGTTTTATAATTAACTTTATGCTGTATTATCATATATAGTGGAGGCCAGGATCATGAATGTTTACAGACACCAGAATTAACATGTACCAGTACAACGTTACAGGTCCGAAATAGACATAAGAAAGATTTGATTGTACCCACGACCTTAGAAGCTTTATCACTAACGAAAGGTCAAAACCGTTAGATTGTTTGAAGAAACCATGAGCCTACAAGCACAATATTTCCTATCATTGATCCATGCATTTTTATGAACTGTGAAACCACTATGAACGTACTGTCTCGTATAATCTATTGTCTACGTGATTCGTCCAAAAATAAATATGTTGTTGCCAGTCGACATAACGAGTTCGTTCATACCCGTATTGGCACTCGTTGACGTGCCTGATTGTTATTGAAGTCCTTCCGTCACGTTCCAGGAAAGAAACATTCGCGTTATTATTTTCCAGTCCAAATAGCATCGCCCGTGTTGGACCGTTGTCACTACGACACAATCAACATCCTCTAGTCAGCGGTTCACACCCGAAGAAAAGCGAGGCTACATATATATTATTATATAACTTGCGATGAAAACGCTGGTGAGATCAAACAACGTTAAATTAAAAATTATATTTCATATATATATTTGGATATATATATATAATATTCCGGAGAACCTTCCCACAAGATAACGATGGAATTCCACGCTGGATGCAGATTCTAAGAAGCATATAGAGCGATCAACAACCTCACAATAGCTAAAAGGAAGAATTAAACTGAAGAAGAAGCTATTACCAACGAATAAAAATAGAAGAATAATTAGATGTACACAGACTGCAATCAAAATGATATAAAGAAGGAACGGGTATTAATGTCAAAATGATCATATATATATATATATATATATATATATATATATATATATATATATATATATATATATATATATATGTATATATATATATATATATATATATATAGCCATTACTTATAAGAGGTCATTCGTTGGATTACTCCAACTTGGGGCTTCAACGGGCCAGAACCATTGCATAAACGCTTAACAAAAGGCGACGGTCCAGATAATAAGTTAAGAAATTTGCTCAGAGAATGTAGAACTGGACTGACGTTGTGCGAGACGCCATCATTAAGAGGGTCTTATAGACAGACGCAGGACCAGCTTAGCCGTTAGTCCTTGACGTTCTAGGAACGTGCGGCGCCTTTAACCTTGACCAGCGACGAATGTGAGCAGTATAAAAAGAACCCATCAACGGGAGCAGAAACTACTATTGGCAGCTAAGTGAAAAATATACGCTGCTAAAGTGAACTTTTCTCTCCATCATCTCTACAATGAATCAATGATGAAACCTGTCTTCTAAACTATTCAATTTATTTTCAAACTGTTAAAACCTAAAGTGATTATTAAATTTTGTTATTTGTAATGTTACAAATTTAACTTCAATTTAATCATTTTAAAGTTACTGCATATTTGTCTCAGTCAATTTACTACACACACTCTAAACAGAGCTATACCAGAATAATAAGAATTCCACTGAGTAAATCAAGTGCGAGGGCATAACGAGCTGAAATTAATAAGTGCTTAATTCCTTCACAAAAGTTTTCGGCTGATTCTAGAATTAACGTGCTTGTAGTGAATTTCTAAATACAATATCTAAATTAATATATAACAATATAGGGCATAAAGGCAAAGATAAGAAAGTACAAAAGAACTTTCTGCTAGAACGGTTGTTGTCGCCTACGCCTTCAAATTATTATTTGCTAACGAATAGCCGAACAAAACGGTACCCTATTTTTCAAATTCGTCCTTGACATAAACACCCACTTTTTCCTAGTTCTAAGAAACATTTCCTAAAAATGCATTGTGGAACGAGGAGGGGCGAGGATAGATGAAAATGCTAATTCGTTTCGCATTTGATTTCAAACTAAAAGCCAACACTAGCACAGGGGCAAGCCTTGCCTTAGGGGTTTCCCCAAATACAGTGAGAAAAGTTAGAATTGTGGACACTACGTCATGTAAACATGTTAAGCTCTTATTATGAATGACCTAAACTCTCGTAATTATCTCGTAAGTACATGAGAAAAGAAGTGAGCAGGAGCTAGTTTAAAAATAAACCATTAACATGGAAAAAATTATGGAATTTTGAACCAAACCACATAGCCCCTTACAAATTGTATATTCGTGTACCTGAAGACTTGCTGACCAAGAATATGTTATTAGTTATATAAATAGTCCCTTAATTAATTAAATATTGATAAAACAATACATAGAGATCAGAGATACTGTCAGGTCAAGTCACATCTGCTTAGATTGGATCACATATTTTTTGGGAAAAAAGTAGGTGACAGATAGGCTAACATAGTACAGCGAATCTGATTTGGTGGCATTTGAAGGGAGACTAAATATTATTGGCTGACCTTTGAATAAACATAAATAGCTTAAGTAACGTAGGAAAAGTTTGAATGATATTTTTGAAAAGACTGATTACACTGTAAAATTAAGATTGATTGGCTAACTAAAATGATATTGTCAGAATAAGCGTTAGAGGGGACGCCATTTCTAAAAATATTTTCAACAGTAATAGATGAGATCAGGCTGTGCTTTTAAATACATTTCTGGACAGCCTGGACAATACGACGGATCGAAACTGTGTCAGTCATCGTCTCTGTGTATATTTAATTGAAAATTGTGGTAAGCTTGACATTTATTAACCTGTATTTTATATAAAAATTGAATGTGAAATAATAAAATATGTCTGGACATGAGTGGGTCTATAGCGAACATGAGGGAAAGCCTAAAGATTGATCCACCATGTAATAGACTGTCAGAGAGGTGTAAAACTACAAGAATAGGTATGATTGTCATAAAGGAGCATAACACCTATCCTATTATATGGAAGAGATTACAGCTGGAATTGCAGTGGCGTTGTAACTATTAGGGAAAGGAATACTGGTGTACATTGTCATATCAAAAGAAAATGGTGGCATAGGTTTGTATAAGGATATGATCCATTTGTTTGTTTGTAATGTACATGTCCTTAACTGTGGACTATTGGTGTATGCTAGATATTACGAAGGATGCATACCTTCACATTTCAGAGGTCCTAGGTACTGACGTTAATGTGGTACCAAACGCTTGAAAAGTGATTGATTCAAGACTCTGCCTGTTTACTGAGAGCCTATGCTAGTGACCATTGCCTATCAAACAGGGAACAGATTGTCAAGCGAGCAGAGGACAGGTTCAACTTATCTTCTACTGCAAAGATAAGTTCTCGTTCGGCACCTGAAAGCTCAACTACAGAACTTTAAAAGAACTATATAATGACAGTGAATAAAACTGGGACAAATATTTAATAGTTCCACAAGTGACAAAATAGAAACAAACAATTTTAAAAGGACATGATTTAAAACAACAAACTAGTAGTACTACCAGTATTACCTCAAAGTAGGAGAACACTAAAGACTTACATTGGAAAAATATTATATATATGGACAAAGAATCTATTGTGCTATTTGACTGATGTGATTGATTATTATGATTTCATTTTAAATTGTCAGTCCTGATTACAAATAAATTTAATCAGGATAATAAAACTGTAAAAATCTTATTTACACAAAATTCAACCACAGTCTTAAATAAGATAGTCTTTTAGAGTGTCGTTTGTATGTTATTGTGGTAGTACTGAGTGCTGTTGTGAATAATAAACTATCTGTTTGTATGTTTGTTGATTATTGTACATTACACTCTACATCCATAACCCTAGACACAACACGAAGTCAATTAACATACTAATATAAATACAGTTAGAATGAGATAAATAGGTGGTAGTTGAAAGGTACCCTGAAAAGTTCACAATATTATTGGGTATATTCAGGGACCTTCATAGCTAATCTCATGTATTATACTACCACTACATAACAACAATTCATAACATCAAAATCCACCACAATGCTCAGCCAAAGCAGCATTGTTTTCGCTTTTCTGAATATGTTGTGAAGATTCCCTTTGTAATAGAAGTGTCATTACCCTTCTATCTACATATCTGCCAAGCGTAATCGTATGCGAAGGTAGACACCTGTGAAACCCATATTAGATACGCTTGAGTTTTTGATCACTGTTGGACTACTACTGCAAAGCAGGGGAGGCAATACCGTCACATTCACATCTGTTATGTTCTGTTATTATATGACCAAGATATGAGTAACTCTTGACTTGTTCCAGGATTTTCCCATGTATGCTTATCTTTAATGTTGGCTTATCGTCTGTTTTGCTAATTATCATAGTTTTCGTTCTCTCAATGTTAATGTCCAATCCACATTCGTGATGTATGCTGTTTATTTGCTTCACTAATTCGTGTAAGTTATGTTCACTAATTCTGCTAACAAAACGGTATCATCTGCATATCTAATGCTGTTTATTAGCCTTCCACTGATGTTCTGTTACGGCATTTTTCCTATCTGTTTGAAAATTATTTCAATGTGTAGACTAAATAGGCAGGGGGACAGTACGCATTCTTGTCGTAGTCAAATATTTATTTATTGTAGTGTTGTTCTATAACAGGCGGCTGTTAATTGTTTGTAATATTTCCCCTTTATCTATTTCCAATAACCTCATTATGAGTGCTCTCGATGCTAGTCTGTCAGCTGTCACATAGCCGCGTACCCTTGCACGACCGGGACAGCAGATCCACACCAGTACTGAAAAAATAAACTGTCATTGTATGACTCAAGGAGTAATAGACGAACTCACTTTACAAATCACGTGGTAGCAGAGACTACCATCTGTTGACCCCAAACGGTCACAATATTGTAGGACTGTGTAGATCTCTACATTTGACGAGAATCACACAAAGAGATTATCTGTATATACTTGGTTTAACCTGAGCTCACAATACTTACGTGTGATACAGAAATATTTCGTGTGCCTACGTGTATAATGTGAAACTTGTAACAATACAGGAAGTATATATGAGATGTTACAGAAATGTCATTGGAAAATCTGACATGGATCGTATAAAACATGATCAGATAAGACATACAGTTAGAAATGTTGTAGGACCATATGTTCAACTACTCACAACAAGATGGCCACGTATGCGTTACTAAAAACACAACCGAAGATGCAGACACTAATTATATACGAAATATATATATATATATATATATATATATATATATATATATATATATATATATATATATATATATATATATATATATATATATATATATATATATGTCTTATCTGATCATGTTTTATACGATCTATGACACACACACACACACATATATATATATATATATATATATATATATATATATATATATATATGTATATATATATATCTATATATATATATATACATATATATATATATATATATATATATATATATATAGGGTGATCGAAAAATCTCTCCGCAGTGGGTTCAGTTCTTGAGTACTATGAATCAAGGGAAACAATCCAAATGATAAAATTATTATTAAAAGTTCGTAATTTACAACTCTACATTTCTTTATTTTACATAGCAATTTAAATTATTTAAACAGACACTAATGGTTTATGCCCAAAAAAAAAAATACTTCTTTTATGTAGTAGTAAAGTAAATCTAATTAAAGTCAAGTAAAATAATACTGTTTTTTGTAAGATAAAATGATACATTCATATTATTGAAGCACTGAATACACTGCTTAGAGACTTCTCGATCACCCTGTATATATACAGATTTCCTTACTTGTCGTTATATCAAGGCAAGGGAGATAAATCCAAGGAAAATAATTTAATAAAGGCGCAAATACTAAACTGAATCAATTACACTGACAAACAACATTTTTCTTTCTTATATAAGAATAAGTGTTCTTAGGTCAGTTTCTTGCGCTGATTTTAAATTTGAAATCCGTTTATCTCTATCACGTCGGGTTCATAAGATATTTGTGAATAAATATATTTTCGGGAAACCGTTATTTGCTCCGTTTCATTTTTACTATATAACTTTTTAAAAATTAATAAAATGCAAAATAATTCTACTTTTTATACTGCTAAAAGATGCATGACATATTTACGTTATATTTCAAATAGTTACTGTATTTTGAAATAATTCTGAGTGAAATATGGCTTCTAGAAGTTGTAGAAATTCGGCTGATCTGTTTTGTTACGTGTGCGGATATTTTACCGATCGTGTTCACCAGAAAAACTTTACACCATTGCTAAAGAAAGCATATGAACTTTATTTCGATTCGAAAGTTGATGATGCAAATAAATCTTGGAAGCCAAATGCAGTTTGTTCGACTTGTGCAAATACATTGGCAGGTTGGTTACGAAAATCTCCGAAGCATAAGTCGATGCCTTTTGGAGTGCCAGTAATATTGCGTAAACCGACAAATCACGCTACTGATTGTTACTTCTGCTTGACAAATATCTATGGTTTCACTTTTAAAACTAGAAAGTCTGTGGTTTATCCAAATATTGAATCGGTTTCGAAACCAGTGCCTCATGATCCAATCACGTGTCCGATCCCAGTTCCACCAGAATAATATCCGTTGGACGTGAATGAACCATCATAAAGTGATAGTTTACCTGCTTTAGAAACTAATTGTGACTCGGATTATGTACCGGTGAATGATGGTGTTCACTTAATTAACCATTCAGAACTTTCAGATCTAATACGTGATCTCGCTCTCACCAAAGGACAAGCGGAATTACTCGGTTCGCGACTCAAAGAATGGAATCTTTTAGCGCCCAATACTCCGATATCTAAATTTCGTCATAGACACAGAGAACTTGTTCAATACTTTGAGATGGATGATGACATTTGCTATTGCAAAGATGTAAAAGGTCTAATGGTGCACCTCGGTCATGAGCACATAGTCAACGAATGGCGTCTTTTCATCGACTCTTCCAAGACTAGTCTAAAAGCCGTGTTATTGCATAATGGAAATTTATTTTCATCAATTCCAGTCGCCTACTCTGTTCATATGAAAGAAACTTATGACAATATGGCTATACTTTTGGCAAAAATAAAGTACAATGACTACCAATGGCGGATTTGTGGAGACCTAAAGGTCATTGCAATTCTCACGGGCATGCAGACTGGGTATACTAAATTGTGTTGCTTCCTATGTGAATGGGACAGCCGCAACAGACAGGAACATTATGCAAGAAAGGTGTGGCCTATCAGGGATCGTATGCAGCTCGGGCATAAAAATGTAATACACGAGCCATTAGTTAACAAAGACAGCATCATTTTACCACCGGTACATATAAAGTTGGGGCTCATGAAGAATTTCGTAAAAGCGTTAGATAAAACAAGCAAAGCTTTCACTTATCATCGAGAAAAGTTTCCGCAAATTAGCGATGCAAAGATAAAGGAAGGTATCTTTGTAGGACCTCAGATTAGGAAAGTTATTGCAGACAAACAATTCGATAACTTGTTACATGGTAGTGAACTTCGCGCATGGATGGCATTCAAATCGATCGTCGATAACTTTCTGGGAAATCACAAATCTGTCGACTATGTGCATATTGTTAAGCAGTGCATAGATGCATACAGAATTATGGGCTGTAACATGACCCTCAAAATCCATTTGCTCGATTCGCATCTTGACTTGTTCCCTGACAACCTTGGCGAAGTCAGCGATGAACATGGAGAACGATTCCATCAAGATATCGCCGTAATGGAGTCACGTTATCAAGGACGGTGGAGTGTGACCATGCTTGCCGATTATTGTTGGATGCTTCATCGCAATGTACCACATGCCATTCACCGACGAAAGTCGACTGCAAAGAAATTCAAGCCTACATAACTGTTATACTTCTTGTACAAATGATGTTGTAATACTGTATGCGTTGTTAAAAAACTTCAATTGCGTATTTCTAGAGATCCCGACCTGATAGAGAAAAACGGTTTGCAGATTTAAAAACAGCGCATTAAAATTGACCAGAAAAACATAGAAATGTTAGAGAAAGAAAAAAAAAATTTTTTTGTTAGTCAGTGTTATTTTCATTTAATATTTATTTTAGTCAGAGAAAGTTTTAAAAAATATATAATGCATATAGTTGTGTTTTATATTTTATTGTACATCTTTTAAATCGATTAATATGTCTATGTTTGTCTGAGTATTTATATACAAAATTTTTATAAATCTTGCACGTGATGCAAATGTTGAAGTAGTGAACACTTACATGCTGCCCTACTTTTAATGGTGATGCAGCCATACAATACTTCTAACGTAGTAGATCTGCACATCAAACTGTCTGTCAGCGCTGATCGAGCGCTCCTCATTAATCTCTAGAACATACTGTCCTATATAACTCTGATATTTCTTTTTGTTGCGGCTTCCACGGCTTCTTGTAAACACTCATCAGTATATTTCCTCTTGTCTATTTGTTGATGTTTTATCTTAGCTCTTGGTTCTCATCTATAAACACTATGTAAACCTTGGTTCTCATCTATAAACACTATGTAAACCTTGGTTCTCATCTATAAACACTTTGTAAACCTTGGTTCTCATCTATAAACACTATGTAAACCTTGGTTCTCATCTATAAACATTTTGTAAACACTATGTAAACCTTGGTTCTCATCTATAAACACTATGTAAACCTTGGTTCTCATCTATAAACACTATGTAAACCTCATCTATAAACACTATGTAAACCTTGGTTCTCATCTATAAACACTATGTAAACCTTGGTTCTCATCTATAAACACTATGTAAACCTTGGTTCTCATCTATAA
Source organism: Oreohelix idahoensis (assembly GCA_024509875.1). Taxonomy (NCBI): domain Eukaryota; kingdom Metazoa; phylum Mollusca; class Gastropoda; order Stylommatophora; family Oreohelicidae; genus Oreohelix; species Oreohelix idahoensis. The sequence continues at coordinate 121,053 of JAMPIV010011720.1, read as the reverse complement.
ACACTATGTAAACCTTGGTTCTCATCTATAAACACTATGTAAACCTTGGTTCTCATCTATAAACACTATGTAAACCTTGGTTCTCATCTATAAACACTATGTAAACCTTGGTTCTCATCTATAAACACTATGTAAACCTTGGTTCTCATCTATAAACACTATGTAAACCTTGGTTCTCATCTATAAACACTATGTAAACCTTGGTTCTCATCTATAAACACTTTGTAAACCTTGGTTCTCATCTATAAACACTATGTAAACCTTGGTTCTCATCTATAAACACTATGTAAACCTTGGTTCTCATCTATAAACACTATGTAAACCTTGGTTCTCATCTATAAACACTATGTAAACCTTGGTTCTCATCTATAAACTCTCATCTATGAACACTATGTAAAAACCTTGGTTGGTTCTCATCTATAAACACTATGTAAACCTTGTTTCTCTATCTATAAATAAACACTATGTAAACCTTGGTTCTCATCTATAAACACTATGTAAACCTTGGTTCTCATCTATAAACACTATGTAAACCTTGGTTCTCATCTATAAACACTATGTAAACCTTGGTTCTCATCTATAAACACTTTGTAAACCTTGGTTCTCATCTATAAACACTATGTAAACCTTGGTTCTCATCTATAAACACTATGTAAACCTTGGTTCTCATCTATAAACACTATGTAAACCTTGGTTCTCATCTATAAACACTATGTAAACCTTGGTTCTCATCTATAAACACTATGTAAACCTTGGTTCTCATCTATAAACACTATGTAAACCTTGGTTCTCATCTATAAACACTATGTAAACCTTGGTTCTCATCTATAAACACTATGTAAACCTTGGTTCTCATCTATAAACACTATGTAAACCTTGGTTCTCATCTATAAACACTATGTAAACCTTGGTTCTCATCTATAAACACTATGTAAACCTTGGTTCTCATCTATAAACACTATGTAAACCTTGGGCTTTGGAACTTCTGGTTTTGTTCCTGTTTAAATCTGCTTTCTTGTTTTGTTTGTTCCCTGTCTTGTATCTCATTGATGGTTTCCGTTGTTATCCACCCTTTGTGCTTGCGTTCTATTTTTCGACACTGAAGAGCAGGAATAACACGGTGGGGGTTAAAAGATTCCGGAAGATAAAGACTTTATGCCTTTGATTTTCCTTTCTAACAGATTAATCAGCGACGACTTTCAGGCCAGCTGTTTGTACAACGAGGTAGTCCATTCACTCCAGTTCTTGGTATAGTGATGTAAGTAAACAAACAAGATTATCTGCTTATATGGGACCTACCACTATAATAAAATGATTACCGGGTGTCATATTGTTGGCATCATTCTAGATCGTGTTGGTCAACAATAAACCTATGGTGTTAGAACAGCACAATCTCGTTAAAGTCATGACTTTAATAATTGAGAAGTTTTGAATCTTCTAATATATACAGGAAACACTTGTAACTTAGTACAAGTACTGCAGTGAAGTGCTTTTACAGCCACATAGAAGAAAATATATAATTTACTAAAGTGCTTGTTTAATACATATGAACACCATCATATCATTATCCATTCGTTGCTATCTTTGTATCCTGGTGCTACCCCTGGTGTTGGTTACTTGTGAGCAAGCCCGCACTAAACAGTCACCAGCTCTTACAGTGGTAGTTCATGTGTGTCAAGGTAATTACAGTGATGATGTTGCCAGCCTCATATGTCACTGTACATCTACAAGAAAATTAAAAACGTTAAAAAAAGTGTACATATTACAACTTACTCGGTATTGGGCGAAGTAATACACAGACGTGATGCACAAAATGGACGTAATTGACTGTAACTAGTTTAAGATGCCCTAATCCCTCAGATAGATGAAGTTATATTGTACTGAATCCTTCTACTATTACCACTTGAAGAGGGTCATAAAGCTTGGGATTTTAGTATTTTTTGGACGTTTTACGCTCTTTGATGTTATCAGGTTGTCACGAGTATGGAAGTAGATTATGTCTGAGTTTGTTGTTGTTCGTCCATCACGGGTGATGAAGACAACTCGGTTCATCCAATTATTAAGAATATGTTAGGTTCGTCTATGGGTACGAAGGTGTCTGATGAGCCCGATGCGGGCCTGGAAACATCTCGGACAGTGTGGGCAGGGAATGTTTGCTTCATGTGAAGGGTTTATTACACGGTTTTTTCTAGCTGGTCTCCGCTGTTCCGCTGCTGCTGTTCTGGATGATTCGCATGCCGCTGCACCTTTACGAAGAGATGTGCGCCAAGCGGTTCGGTTTTGCGCAGCAGATTCCCATGTGTCAGGGTTTATGTCAAAGGTTTTCAATGAAGTCTTAAACGTGTCATTGAAGCGCTTCTTTTGGCCACCATGGGAGCGTTTACCATTCTGCATCTCACCATAAAAGAGTATCTTTGGCAGTCGATGGTCTGGCATGCGGACTACATGACCTGCCCAGCGAATCTGTGACTGCATCAGAATAGTATCGATGCTAGGGATACCAGCTCTGTCAAGAACGGCAGTATCCAGGATCTTGTCTTGCAATTTGATGTTCATTACGTTTCTGAGACAGACTGTATGGAAGTGGTTTAGCTTCTTTACGTGGCGCCTGTATACAGTCCATGTTTCACATGCATAAAGCAGCACTGGAAGCAACGCAACTCTGTACACCTTCAGCTTTGTCTGTAGACTAATGCCACTTCGATGCCAAACGTTGGTGTATAATCTGCTAAATGTACTGCTGGCGTTGGAGATCCTGGTGTTCACCTCATCATCAGTGACGATGTTCTGTGATAGTGTGCTACCAAGGTATGTGAATCTGTTCACAACATTCCGTTTCTCACCATTTACCTTGATGATGGGCTCAGGATAAAATGTGCCAGGAGCTGGTTGGTACATGATTTCTGTTTTCTCCGTGTTGATGGTAAGCCTAAAGTTGGAACATGCTTCGGAGAATCTATCAACGCTATGCTGCATATCAGCCTCTGAGCCAGCATTGAGGGCACAATCGTCAGCAAACAGAAGATCTCTGATGGTGTGTGATCATGTGAAGTTTCTCTATCAGAACTGTACCGCCATCTTTATAGACCTCAACAGAAATTGAATCGAAGCCGGGGGTCTTTCCGCTAGAAAGGTGACGAATCGCTTTTTTCCTCCAGAGTTGGTATATCATCTAGTGCTTCATTTATAGGAATTTGGGGCAGGCGGTTGATGGCTTCGTGGTTAATAGATGATGGCTGGTTCAGAATATTATTAAAATGTTCGACCCAGCGTTGGAGAATTCTTCCCTTGTCTGTAATTAGTGTTTTTCCATCTGCATTAAGGAGGGAAAATGATCCTGGTAATGTTGGACCATAGACCGCTTTGAGTGCATGGTAAAAATATGTCAAGTCATGGCTGTCAGCAAAGCCTTGGAGCTCATCTGCTTTATTACTCAGCCATGAATCCTGCAACTGGCGTAGTTTATGTTGGACGATTCTACGCATGTTGTTGAAAGCGTCTTTCTTGGATGTAGATTTTGGATCATTTAAATATGCTTTATGGAGATGGCGTTTCTCAGCCAACATCTTCTTGATATCATCTGAGTTTTCATCAAACCAGTCATTTTGTTTCTTTATGGTGGGACCCAGGACCTCTGTAGCAGTGTTGTATATCTGCTCGCTTAGGGCTGCCCAATTTGTTTCCACACTTTGGCCGTCTAACGAGATAGATTTGAGACGGTCTTCTAGGGTGTAAGCAAATGACTGTTTGATTTTTTATCTTCTTTAGTTTGGTGACATCCAGCCTTTTTTAAGTTTTCTTCCCCTGAGTGCGCCTGGCTGGTTGGATACGAATTTTAAGTTTAGATACAATGAGGCGATGATCAGTTCAGCATTCGGCACAACACAAGGACTTGGTCACCCGGACATCTTGCCTGTTCTTCTTCCTAACAATTACATAGTCGATAAGGTGCCAATGCTTTGAGCGAGGGTGCATCCAGAAGGTCCTGTTGCGGGTAGAAAGTCGAAAAATGGTGTTGGTAACAAGGAGGTCATGTTCTGCGCAAGTCTGGAGGAGAAGAAGTCCATTGCTGTTACAGCGACCCACGCCGTACTTTCCGATAGTGCCATTCCAGAAGATGTTATCTGAGCCTACTCTTGCAATATAGTCACCAAGAATTATGAGCTTATCTGATTTAGGAACTGATGCAATGACTGCATGTAGTTCTTCATAAAACTTATCCTTGACGTCATCCTGGTTTGTCATAGTTGGTGCATACGCGCTAATGATGGTGGCATGTTTCCTTCCATAAAGCAGGGGGATCTTGACAGTCATCAGTCGGTTATTTATTCCCTTTGGGGGCCCAGCTAACATGCCGACAATTGCTGTTTTGATTGCAAATCCAACCCCTGCTTCTCGTCTTTCTTCAGTTCCTCTTCCGCTCCAAAAAAATGTATAACCTGTACCCTTTTCGCAAAGTTGGCCCTCGCCTGCAAGTCGAGTTTCACTAAATGCTGCAATGTCAATGTTGTATCCGGCCAGTTCTCTCCCAATCAGGGCAGTTCGCCTCCCAGGTCTGTTTGCGTAAAGTCTTTGTCAAGGAGAGTGCGCACATTCCATGTGCCTAGAATGAGGGGGAAAAATCTTTAATGTATTTTTTCTTAAGTGTCGCCCGCCGAAGTAGGGTACCCACCAACCGCGGTAAGCTGGTTAGGTAGTGGTGGAGCAGACAATGTTTAGGGCACCTTTTCTAACCCTTATCTCATGCCATGGAGGTGAGCAGTGCTTTCCTAAAGAGGGCTGCTCAATCACTCAGGGGCTGCCGAATCCCACTGCTGCTCTGATCAGTGGAAGATGACCATAAGGCCTGAGCCGCGTGTGTGTAGGTCTGCGACTACGACTGCCAGCATACCAAGGCCTGCCGCTTTGCCGCTCGCCCATTCCCACAGGACTTGTTGTGAGTGGATGGATGAATGGATGAAAGATTGACTTGCGCAGCGATTTGGTTTAAAGTGAGGAAGAGTTGCGCAATTCGTCGACCTCACTCTCTCGCCTGGGTCCATCTGAATCCAGTGGCAAGACAAGTACACACATATAGGTACCATATAATTTGGGGGGGGGGTTGGGATGTTAGGTATTGGTAGTACTTCTGGTGAAGGAGCTGTCATGCTCTTTTCAGGGCAGCTTGGCGACCTTTGGTCCAAACCTGGCATCCAGCTCTCACGTGTGGCTCAGCATGCAACAGCGGCCACCCACCGGGAAATGTCTTTGACAGGCCGCCTAAACTAGGTGAGGGTAGCCAGCTTTTTATAAACCTTCGGTGAGTTAGGGTCTGCTTACCCATGCATGCGAAGACTGGATTCGGTAGACTGCACGGAAGAAACCACCTGTTGTTCAACGGGCATGACGGCGATTACCAGCAACGCGCTGTGGAGCGTAAGGAGCACGGCGAGGCACGTAGAAAGCCCAGGTCATCCACTACACCTGATGTCTGAGTTTACACACAGTATGAATGAGTAGTGTAAAAAAAGATATGGATATAGTCACTAATGTAATATAAGGAGGGATGTATGACATCTGGAGAGAAGATATATATAATTAGGTATCGATTTTCTTCTTCCAGATGTGTTGTCAAGTGGTTACCTGGTATTTCATCATTAATAAAAGATGTCTGTAGAAATAGTGTCCTATTGGCAAAGTGGTTACAACAATGGCTTCTCGCGGCAAAGGTGCTGTGTTAGAAACACGTTGGATCACTATTCGGTCTACTCTGCTGTAAATGGGTGCCTGACACTGCTCTTGAGCCAGAGTAGGAAAAAGGCAGTGAGGAAGGAACTGGTCACCTGACCTCTCGATGCTGGATCTAGTATAGTAAGTCTCCAACACTTTACTGTTCTACGTCAGTATCTTCTATGGGACTACCTTCTGTAGACAAAATGACGTCAGTTTTATATGTGTGTACTAATGTTGTTCTTGTATCAGTTGTGTTCTTAGACCTCTCACATTTAGAGTTATAACGTTTAAACTATTGTCCGTTATAGAGAGTCGTGTCAAGAGTTGTTTTTAGAAATACATGTTTTCTGTATGTCTTTAGTTTTTGAGAGTACACTATAGTGAATAATTAAAGTCAAACAATTTTTTTTTACCGCTAGGCTAGAAAAACTAATGAACTAGTAAACTCATGATGGTCACTAGAGCTAGGATTTTGATGATCATTTTTTCGGCTTAACCAAAACGTTGCTGAGTTGAATACAAATGTGTTTCATTCAAAATTAATCTGATTTATGAGCCTTTGTTAAGGCATTAATTATCTTTGTTAACCACTGTTGGCATGTTAGGGCATGTTTGATATTCTTTGCTCATTTTACAACACTTTTTTTTTAGTCGCTATTTTGTATATTGTGGTACTGTCAATTTAAAAAAAAATGGTTAGTGTTTTATTACTTTTTTTTTTACAAGTTACATCACTATTTTCTATTTGCTGTTTAATCATTTTCCATAAATCCACGAAAACAAATGTTGCTGGAAAATTTTCTTATATAATGTCAAATTTTGAATTTCTGCCTGATGCCATCACTTCCTTACAGAAGTCAGCAGTTCTATTAGTTGATCAGATTTGTTGAAGAAATAGTCAGTGACTTAAACAGTGTGGATGGAGACGTGGGAAAGGTTGTACAAAAGATAACTGAGCACGTTTTGAAACAAAAATGTGGATATAAAAAGTTGTACATAATTTCTCACTTTTCTCTTGGTGAATTTTTAACGGACATTGAAACAACTGACGTAGCTTAGGTCAAGTATACTCCTGTGACGTCAGTAGTAGTGGACAGGAGCTTTTCAGTGTTAAAAGCTTTGTTGGGAGACAATAGAAAGTTATTCTCTTTTGAGAATCAATTAACCAGACCACAGGGTCTTTTATATTTGGACATGTGCCCTGATATAACCGATAGACCCAGTGTTTAGGTTAAACCGTGCTCGCCTCGCCAAAACGAAGAAAAATTTCATTTAATAATTTTATTTTTAAATTGTGATAGTCTGCACATGGTTTCCCGTGTGCATTGTAATACTTAATTTATAAAATACAAAATTTCAGTTTGCCATAGAAACTGTTAAAATACTCAGTTGTTATTTCATGTCTTGTGTTTAATAAATATAACATTTTCAGTTTGGCACAGACACAGTGTCACGGGTTGCCTTCCCTGCAGTGGCCAAATCTCAAGAGTATCTAAAGTGGGTCGTCTTGGCCGAGATGTAGATAGACGGGTAATGACTCTTCTATCTCAAAAGATTTTTCACAAATGTCACGGCGCTATTTCGCCGAAATATCACAATGGCGACATTGTGGTTTTGGCCACACTGAAATAACTTTACCGTCGAAATCATGTGACAAAGACGGAAGCTGGAAAAAATCGAAGGCGCGAAAAGCCAGTTAGTTCTAGCAAAGCGTTCCGAGCCGACGTAGATATTTCTTCCCTGTCGCCAGCTAGTTGCTGTGTGGGGCGTCATATGGATTATTAGCCAGAGATCGCCATATTCAATTCGGTTGGAGTATTTCTTTGTAATTCTGGATGAATGTAGTGCCCAGTGGATACTATCTTCAGGCCGCATATGACGAGTTGTTCATGTCTAGGGTATTTCTTAGCTATAGTTTTTTGGATCGCTAGGCTGAGCGATAATCAGTGTAGTGTGTATAATGCCGTCATACTGGGATGGATGATGCTCTCTAATATAATTAATTCAGGCAAGTTTCTCTGGCATTTGTATTTATATATTGCATACGTGTTGTTGGCCGTGAGGGCTTGATTCTGTGTGTTTACAGTAATAAAAGGGAAGTACCCGCAGGAGGTGTTAATTTCTTATGTCAGCCATTATACGTTGTGGTCATGCTCCTAGGGAGCGAGCCTATAACAATAATTATTAATATTGTGATTGCAAATCCACAGCATATCTTGCTCTGACAACAAGATATTCTGAAAAGCGAAAACAATGCTGCTTTGGTTGAGCACGTTAATTCTATGATCTGCCGACAACTTTTGTGAAGGATTAAGCAATTATTTTTTTTCCAGCTCGTCAAGTCCCTACCACTGATTTACTCAGTGGAATTCTTATTATAATGGTATAGCTTTGTTTAGTAAATTGACTGAGATAAACATGCAATACATTTAAAATGATAGAATCGAAGTTAAATTTGTTTAATTACAAAAAACAGATTTAATGATCATTTAAGTTTAGCAAAGTTTTAGAAAATTTAAATAATAAATTATAAGCAAAAATAGTTTTCATCACGGTTGTGACGTGAAGTTAGTTTTAAAGGAGGTCACTTGGTAGCTTATAGGGCCAGTTAACTTCCTGTGGTATGTTCTGCTCCAGCTGATGGGTTGGTTCTGTGCAGATACGTCACTGGAGTTCTCGTGTCTCTGGTCAAGATTAAAGGTGCAGCACGTTCCCAGAAATGTCAAGGATTAACACATTAACTACCGAATTGAAAAACACACTGTGGCCGAATTAAATTTTTTTCCCATTTTCATCCTGTAGGTGTTTGCACAAATTAAGCTGTAGTTTTCGTAATTGTTTACATATTTTTATGAATTACACGTCATTTTAAAGACAAATGAATGTACTATTACAATAAACATCGGTTGAAACTCTAATGGAGGTTGTTGCTATTTAACGGCCCTCCGATGGCCGAGGACTTGCAATATTTTCACAATTATAACTGCTTGCGCCTCATTTCTATCAAAATCACAATTTCAATCAATGTGCACACCGTTTTCACTCTTGTCCTCGTCGCTAGATCTATCACTCAATTGTTGAAACACGTTTCTATCCTATTCAGCCGTTAGACGAGATGTACACGCATTTTTTGTAGTCCTATCACTAGTTGCCACGGTAAACAGTTTTACACGATTTGGTAACTAACCCAAAACGCTGAAAAATATGAACATAATATCAATTTTCCAGTGTTCTACAACAACCATGCTTTGGTAATTAGTTTTCCGGTGGCAACTTAAAAATCTCGAACCAGATCAGAGAGTGTTTCAGTACATTTTTCATTCGTTTTATTACTAAAATTAGATTGGCGCTCTGAGCGGCTTGCGGTCCAAATGTGATTATTTTGTGAGCCGCTGACAGCGGTTTGCGGTAGTTAATGTGTTAACTGCCAAGCTGTCCTGCGTTTCTACGTTAGTCCACTTCTACCTTCACTTTGTTCTAGATATTAGTACCCTCCTGGTACCACCAACAACTACTATGGTAAAAGAGAAGAAACGAAACGCTCTCATGAGCATTGCATTTTCCGACACATACTTATCTTTCCCCTTTCTCCTATTCTACCATCCCATCTATCTCAGAATTTACCTTCGATGAGAATTAAACTTAATCCTTCGAGACATAACTTTCTTTACATTTAAATGAAATATAGTTAATAGTACAGATATAATATGTTTACATTTACATTTCCACTGATTTAAAAGTGTTCACAATATAAATTGAATATGTTCTCATTCACATTTACACTGAATAAAAAGCTTAGAAACGTTCATTAAGTTTAAGATGAATATGTTTATACAGACATTTACCCTGGTTTGAAACTGTAAATATTGTACGTAGAATGTACATCATTTCTGTCATCATTCTCTCCCTGTCCCATATGGAACTTGGGATTACCTGTTGCTGTTAGTTCTCTATAAGAAACTAGCAATAAAGCAGTTACCAGCCCTTGCAGTGGTGGCTCATGAAATTATTATTTTATACGCAGAGGTTGCCAGTATCAAATGGCTTGGACATCCATTAGCGATTTTCACATATTAATATTCACATGGTAATATATACATATTAGTTCACATGTTAGTGTGACAGCGCCATCTTGTCATCGCCATTTTGTCTGTCGTTTTCTACCTTTTTACTACAACACAGCGATTTGGCAGCCATTTTAGTGTTACTCAGTAAGGATCTAAAAATAGAACATTAGTCATATTGCCAACGGATAGCAGCCAATTAGAGAATAGAAGCGTCCAGTCTAGCTCATCAGTTTAAATTCTTTATCATTCTGATCGCCTGTCGCGGAGAGAGAACAAGCTATTGAGAAATACTGAAGTCTAGTTCAAGCAAAAACATGCCTTAAATTTGGGAGTAGATATAATATTATTCTCCAACATTCTAAAGTCTTTATATTGTTAGAAAGGATATAGGATCACCATCTTTGTGCTGTAGTATTTTAAATAATTATGTACTTAATTCAATGTTATTTACATTTCGCGTGCAGTTGGTTTCAGATCTAAATTTATTCAGACATGGCGTGGCTAGAGCAGATGGTCCATGTTCAGGAAATGTAACACGTGGCCGGTACTAGAACTGACATATTCGGTTATTACATTTGTGTAAATGAAATTAATGGTTAAGGATTTCCATATTGTTTGGGGTTACGGAAACCTTCAATGATCTTATGTAAATCCGACACGTCGGTTTGAATAATATTTAATTCTGGCGCGATTTAGATTGTTATATTTATTAACTACGGTGCTGATGCCGAAATATTTTATTTTAGTGTGGTGAGTGCTGCAATTTATATATATGTTACAGCATACTAGAATAAAAGTCATGTGCTTCTTCAGTATTGTTAGACTGATAATGTGGTGTAAGTATTAGTAAGATCGGCTATAGCTAATTGATGTTAGCTTTCTTAATTTCATAGTCCTTTATACAGCGTAAAATCTCTATTGGTTACCTGCACTGCTTTAAATAGCTTTGCTAAGCCATTATTTCTATAATATTTAGTATTATAATGTAAGGTTTCTATATAATGTACAACCACGCAGCTTAGCTGGGTTATTAGCGTGGCTGTATGCTGTCCTCGCAAGATGGCAGCCACGTGTTATAGGCCTAGTGATGTATTTAGTTCTAGTCATTAATATGCCTTGTAAATATGATACCCCTACTTTTGGTACGTGGAGAACATTTGAAACATTAACGTTTCTGTTTGCTCCTTGCAGAGCAGGGCGACACCAGTGCGGCTGAATCCAACAGAGGCCTGCACGAAGCATTTATATGCTATGGCAGTGGTTTGTTTCTGTAACAATGTGTTTTATATGATGAGTTCCCAATCTCATCAGTCGTCATATACGACATGCTTCAGCGTGCAGGGATGAATGTTGATATGGATCAGTTGCGAGGTGGTGTTTTATGCTCATTAATGAGAGTATTCGTTGTACATATCGTTGAAAATTATTTTATTCATATTTCATTATTATTTAGTTATTGTTATGTGTCGGATAATTTATGAGAGCACGTGGGTCTACTTGGAAACAAATTATGTCGTTTCTCGCTCCTTATGGAGCATATGGCCACCAGTGTGGCTGGCATCCGCATGGAGACCGCACAAAGCATTCAGATGCTTTTGCAGTAGTGGTTTCGGTAGCAATCTGTGTTACATGGTGAGATTGCCAGCCTATGCACAACACCATACTAGTCTGATTAGGTGACATGCATGGGCTGTGTGTGTGTGCATGATAGTTGAATGTTTCAGGTAGCGTGGAAGAAGGACAGTTTGATAGGTGAGAGCATGGTCTTTCTCATTATTTAACTATTATGATTTTAACTTGTCGGTGCTTTGTTTGCGTTTCAGATTAGCAATTGAGCACTGGCTGGGTGTTTTGTTTGTTTGCTTACTGGTTTAATATTTGTTCATTAGTTTGCTTTGTGGGTTAGGGTCACTGTCAGGGTTGTATGAATAAATACAACCCTGGCTTAGAATCAGAATTTTATTGTTGATCGGGTCGGTTGCGAGTGTGCAAGAAAGTGATCACATATCACAACAGCATCATCATCATCTCGCCCACCCTATCATATTAGTAATGAAAAATATCGAATGTAAAATGACAACTTACGCCAATCCTGGCTCACAGACATTGTGCTCAGATGAATGATGTTAAGGCACTTGATTATACCTTTTACACGTGTTCTTGGGGGTTGTTTTATAGTACAATTCCCTAAATGACTCCGTGTGTTTCAGTTTCCTCAGACATTCCGGTTTTTCTTTTTTAATTAATAGAGTTTTCCTGGTCTGTTTTGTAAGTCCTTATGAATACTCCAAAAACGGTGTCCGGTCTGATAAGATGGAATCTTGATTCTAACTACTGGCAAGTATGGTTTCTTTGGCAAACGATTCTCACAGTGAAATAACTCTGAATCATGTCAGGTTATATGCATGTCCTACCACCGCATCTGTTTGTTATGCAGCTGCTCAGGGCACCAATCACTTCAAACAAAAGTGTTGGGTGTGGTAATTTAAAAATATTCCGACATGGAATAATTCTGCGCGTGGTGTAGAGGTCACCTTTCCTATTTATGGTACGAAAACATCAGAATGCCTGGCAGGCGAACTCACCAACACATCTGTAAACTCATACGACAATGTGTGTCATAACAAGTCGGACAGGAAGCGATTAGGGCATCCTTGTCTGTCCAAAATGCGTCACCCAGAGATGTAATCTCTTATCTGTCGCGTACCCTGGCCTCATCAGCAACTAGACAAATACGCAGGAGATTTTAGTATTAATCGGTAGCGGCCAAGTTTGGGTACACGATATATATATATATATATATATATATATATATATATATATATATATATATATATATATATATATATGTATACAAACAGGCAACAAGGACCCATAGTGAGGACACTGGATATGGATAAGGGAGTGATAATACGGGCAATTAATGATCACCTGCTAGATAACGACACTGCAGCGGATGAATCAACAAGGCTGAGACTGTTGGAGTTTGGCATCAAACGTGAGACGGGCAGAGATGAACGTGAGAGAGGATACATCCGTCGTATGTACAACCAGCGTGCTACAGGTACAATTAGCATTCATTCTCTTCGACAGATGCTGAGATAGACTGAGCAACTATGGGTTTGCACTGAGTGCAGTGAGGTCGATTTTAATTAACAAATATATATATATATATATATATATATATATATATATATATATATATATATATATATATATATATATATATATATATATATATATATATATATATATATATATATATATATATATCTTTGCTACAGTTGTTACATTTGTTAGATGGCAGGGAGGATAGTGTGATTCGCTTGCATAGCTAAGCGGAGTAGTCGCAAGAAAGGTCCTGGGTTCGAGTCCTGGGTAAGCCACTCACGTCTGTTGTTTTTCAGTTGTCTAGTTTTCTACTTCTTTATTTCTTACGAGTGCCTGAAAACATACCTCTATGTTTGTCTAATATGTATTTACAGTTTACAGGCCCCGGGTTTCCCTTCCTTATGTGTTATAAATGTTTATACAATATCAAAACCTACCCTCTGTCCTGTAGTTACTGTTCTTAGTCTTCTATCATTTACTAGACACAGTATTAAGGTCTTTGTGTAGTCTGACCTATACCGTATAATAGGGGAACGACAGAAGTGATTGCATCATTAATAGGCTAGACTGCCCATGGTAAATTTCCGGTGTTATGTGTTGCGGTTCGCACTAAAGACCAGTCATCGGAGCATCATTTTTAGTGATGCTTAGATGGCAGGGAGGATAGTGTGATTCGCTTGCATAGCTTAGCGGGGTTGTCGGTCAGAAGGTCTTGCGTTCGAGTCCTGGGTAAGCCACTCACTTCTGTTGTTTTTCTGTTGTCTAGTTTTATACTTTTTTTTATTTCTTACGAGTGCCTGATAACATACCTTTATGTTTGTCTCATATTAATTTATTGTCTGTAACTAAAGCCTTGACAATTTGTGCACTGGATGATAGGTGGTATGAATATTTCAGTCTTCTTGGTTCTCTTGCAGATTCTGACCACCTTGGGTATTTCTGTGCCCTGTATACTTAACACTACCACTACTGCTGCTCAGTTTTAATTCGTTCTGCATTTTCTATTTCAGTTTCTGGGTTTTCTTTCACTGTGTTTGTGTTGATCTCGTCTTCTGCTAAGTTTGTATCGATGACCTTGATAACGACTTTTCTAATCTCTTTGATCAGCTCCATTTGTATATTTATTTTATGTGGGAGTTCCACTTCTTTAGAGTTTTCTTTCAGCTCATTTATTAGGACCTCGACTTTTTCTGTGCTGTTCAAGCAGAGTACTACAACATTGCTTGTTTTGTGTAATCTGTTAATATATTTTTTGTCTATTATTTTTTCTAAGATAACCATGATTTTGTCATCGGGGAGGGCTCGCAGGGTGGCTTCTAACCCTCCTATTATTTGAGTGATTTTAATTATATTTCTCTGTGTTTTTGTTTCCTTTAGGCTGTCCTCGTCATTTTGTGTTCTTTGGTTTCCTTAGTGCATTCGTCTGCATTTCCCTCTTTGTCCTTCCTAATGTGTTCTGCGGCTTTATTTCCTGTCGAAGTTGGTGTTCCATTGTGTGCAGACCTTGCTTTGATGTCCGAATTTCTGTTTCTTTCTCGTTGCTTTTTTTAAATTTGATCCCCTGTCTTTATTTACTTCAGAGTTCCTCTTTATTGTGTCCTTGATGGTTTCAATTTCGTCCTTAAGTTCTGTGGCAGTAATAAGGCAGTAATACTTCCGATTGCATCTTTATGCTAACTCAAAAACAAATATGTGAACATTTTTTTTTCTCTAACCAGCGGCACTCGAGCTTTCCATTTCTTTTGGCCCAATGACATGTCATTGCGAGGCTGGGGGGTCAGTGGACTTTCCTTCCAACCCGGTCAGGAGCTTCGCTCCTTCCCATCCACACGGGATTTATGTGCAGGAGCCGTTCAGGTTATTCAGTCAAATTTCTGGTCGTAAACATTCCTTCAAACGCTGACGCCCGGGTTTGAACCATGAAAACCTGGTCGCCAGTACAACGCCGTAGCCATTACACCAGCGCGGCTCCCAATATGTGAACTTATCTCCCGTCTTGATGCTTTCCCACAATATTGTCCCCCTAAACAGATTATCGGTAATATTGATACAAAGATGTTCTAGTGGAAACGATTACGTCTGATCACCTGTGTTTGCGTAAATCCCTCAGACGGATTTCTCGGACAGACAATATGGCTTTGTTTTCATCGATCGTGCGCTACCACCTTGTGTCAATAAAGATCGACTTTGTTAAAGGTGGCTAGATAACTGAGGTTATAAATTATTCGCTGACCTGCCTAATTAGCTTACGACGATTCACAGGGCGTAACGTACACAAGTCTGGGAGCGGCTAGAGCTGAATGTAGGTGCATAAAATATGTCACACCATAGGACGATCGGTGAGAAAAATGAAGAAACGAAGTGATACTGCCGGAGAGGACGAAAGTTATAAAACTAAAAGTGCACAACTGATTCGTCACAATCCTAACAGAACTACAGATGAGCTGAGCTAACTGGGACATATTTGTAATGTTGGCAAAACTACAGTTGAGCTGAGCTAACTGGGACAGATTTGTAATGTTGACAGAACTATAGATGGGCTGAGATAACTGGGACAGATTTGTAATGTTGATAGACCTACAGATGAATGCTTGGGAGAAATTTGTAATGTTGACAGAGCTACAGATGATCTAACTGGGATAGATTAGTAATACTGACAGAACTACTGATGGTCTGACTGGAGGAGAATTGCAACGCTATCAAATATGTTTTGTGAAATTATTGAATGATTGTTTAAACCTTTAACTAAGACAATAAATAAATTGACAACAAATACGCTGTAAAGTAAGCAGAAACTACACATCAAACCCCAACTCCAACAACTGACTACAGAGATTATAGTTATATAACTACGGGTAGAAAAATAAAGCAGTCCACCAACAACGAACCAAAACCGTAGAACAAGAGAGACAGTTTATCACTGACATATGAAATAAATCAACAACATTCAAACAATAAACAATCCAATAGAAGAATTACAACAAAGACAACAACCAAACAGCTTCAGACTTTCATAAATGGTTGCTTGCGTAGAATAGAGGGATTAAAATGGTATGACAAGGTTACCAACGTGGAACTGAGGACAAGAACTAGACAAGTGCCAGTGGAACAAGAGATGAGAAGAAGACGATGGCGATGGATAGGACACACACTGAGGAAACCTGTTGATAGCATTACAAGACAGTCCTTGTTCTGGAACCCCCAGGGCAAGAGAGGCAGTGGTAGACCAAGAAGCACATGGAGAAGAGAGCTGGAAACAGAGATGAAAATTATGAGCAGAACGTGGAAAGAACTTGAGATGATGGCACGTGACAGGAGGACTTGGCATGTGTTTGTTGAAGGCCTATGCTCCTTTGGGAGTGGAGGGTTATGAATGAATGAATAGAAGAATTACTTATTGCTACTTTAGACACCATACTTCAAATCGTCATTGATTAAGTCATAAATCAGCTGGAGTTAAGGAAAACCACACTATGGGTAGCTACCAGAGGAAACAAACAACACACATAGATCTTCATTTCAGCTAGTAGTACTTATAACCACACGTCGGTACACTAGCAGTAATAGATATAGAGGTAAAATCATTACACGTAGAAAATATAAATAAATAAGTATATGTATTGAATAAGCAGCAACACCCGAACAAACGTACGACGTGACGGCCAAACATCCAGCTAGCAGTCCTTCACAGAAATAAACCTGTTCATGGCTAAAAAAAGTGCCCCCTCCCCCCCGGTAAATTTAAAAAGAAAAAGACAGAGATAACAATCCAGCAGTCAAAATGCTATAAAAGTGTACACAATATACCCCGACTTATAACCGAGAGATCACACCTCTTGTCAGGTTTTGACGTCATCTTCAATCTTGGAAATGAGTGGAAAAATAAAATGAGAACTTAACCATGTGATACTTTAAAAGCAACAAAGATAAAGAAGTTAGGGGAAACCATCCAAGTTACTTCCAAAGGGGAACAATTCAAATATTAATAAAATATCAAACTAAATTACAGATTTTCATTTTGTATTTAATTTTTATCATCTTTTTATACAAATTTGTGTAAGGCAAAAAAGAATCTCTTATTTGTATTAGTACACTACGTAATTTAAAAAAAAAAAAATGTGTTTACCATGTTTAGAATAAAAATACTTTAAATAAAATGGAGTATGATTCGCATGTAAACGAAGCGAACACTTATATCCTCTCCTTCTTTCAATGATAATAAGATACAATAATGCTCTTGGTGTAGTCGCAGATGTACACATCGAAATGTTTCATCGGCGCCAAATAGCGCACTTCGACAATCCTTTAAACGCATTTTCTGACAGACCAAAGGGTCTTTTATATTTGGACATGCGCCCTAATATATCCATATGCCCGGCACAAAAGATCAGTATAGTGACACTTATATGTCATTAGATCTTTTGTGTGAAAACACAGAGGATCATTGGTGACACTTGTTTTTCATTGGGTCTTTTTGTGTTGGGATATGCGTTTGTGTTGGGCGTGTTCCAAATGCGACTCAAGCGAGTTAAATGCGACCTCATGCGAGAGAAAAAAAAAAAAATTTCTGACTTGGTTGGTTCTCTCCTATCCCAGGTACTGGAGTGGCTAAGAGACATGGCGTCCGCATCTAATTCTAAAGGCACCTGGGTCGGTTCCCAGTACAGAGAATATTCTTGATGGAGTTTTTTCACAACCACTTTATACTAGTAACGTCTTACTTCCCCCCTGATACTCTGAGTAGTGAGATCGGATGCCTAGCCTTCTTGGATAAGGGCGAAACATAGTAGTGTCCCGTGTATACGTTTTGCACGTTAAAAATAACTCGGCAGTTGGAAATCATAAAGAGTAGGCCATACTGCCGCTGCCGTGCCAGAGTTTACGCAATTAAGAAAACTTACCCGATGCAAACATATTTATAGAATGTGTGGTTTCTGTATACACACATTGGGATGCGCGCCGATGCTTTGGAGTTCGTGCACTGTGCCGAGATTCTCCTTGTGAGCTAAAGGAGGAGATAGAACCACTGATGGAGTTTTCCGTGTGCAATGTAGATGGTCATTAAAACAAAACAAAAACCACAACAAACAAACCTCTTCTACCTTGGTGTGTAGAGGTTAGCCAGAGGGAGCGCCATGTTATCCTGTAAGCTGTATATCTTTTGGCCTGGTTTCAGTCCAGTCCTCGGTCCATCAGGGATTGTCTAATGTTGTTCTCCTAGCGAATTCTGGGTCGTCCTGGAGATCTTGATCCCTGGCTATTGGTTTCCCATATGTGTCGTGGTAGCCTGTGACGGAATGACTCCCCTTAGCTCTGCAGTAGTGGTCCAACAGTGGCCAAAACTCAAGTATGTAAAATAGGTCGTCAGAGGTGTCTACCTTCACACAAGATTACTCTTGGCAGTGTTGTAGATAGAAGGGTAATGTCGCTTCTATTCCAACGGAGCATTTATAAGATATTCCCGAAGTCAAGAACAATGCTGTATTGGCAGGGCAATTGTTAACATATATAGGTTCGCCGCCTTTTATAAAGAATTAAGCAAAGGTTTTAGCTCGTTCAAGCCCCCAGCTGGTGTAAATCTAGCGACATTCTTTTCTAAGAATTAGCTCTATAAATGTAAATATATGTCTAAGTGTAAATATATATTAAAGAGTCTTCCACATACGTTTGCTTTCATACATATAATAACCGACTCGCTTGTGATTGTTGTGTTATAAAACAACATGTAACAAATTTAATAATAAATTAGTTTTCACAGGTTGAAATGATGGTGAATGTTTGATGACAGTGTTATCTTCATAGAGACTGGACAGAGGAATGTTAATGTTCTTTGCTGTTGCCTTTTGTTAAGAACTTAGCTTAGCATCGATGACTACTGCAGCCGTGGTTTCGACAGTAATGATGACACTTCACAGTCTGATAGCTTTGTTCTACGAACAGTCTAATAGCTTCGTTCAACGAACCGACTGAAAGCTTCGTTCCACTAACGAAAAGCAACTTTTCCGAACACAATTTCCTGGCACAGTTTAGAATGGACAAAGGCAACTTAGGTTTGATGCTTCGAATCACTTGGTCTGGAAATGTTGTCTTCCTCTTATGACTAGTGATCAGATTCCTTAGGACTCCAGTCTTGATATGTATAAATGCGGTTCTACTTTTTTAAGTTTTTAAGTTGCCCAAATACTTCGATCCTGGTCCTCTAAGTTTCCTGTCTTTGTATTTATAAATGCGGGTTTACTTTTCATGTTTTAAAGTTGCCCTAATACTCTGATCTTTCACTTATAATTGTGAAATCCTTTGTCCGCTCCTTCCTTTTCTGGCTCAGGTGAATTACTAGCTTGACAGGCGATGCAGTCTGATCCGTGACTCCGATTTTGCTAGATTATATTTCCAATTCTCAGTTCAAAAATCCAGATAGTAATTCCGACGAATTTGTCAATGAGCAACATTGTGTATTTCGGCTCTCACTTTACACCAATCCAATCTCTTTTGCACTAAATGAGTAGGGGTGTTTAAATAATAATACGCCCGCGTGTTTTAAAATATTACATTTAAAAATTCCATCGCGTGACTTCTTTCTAATAATGCTATAATACTTCTGCTTGCATCTTTATGCTAAACTCATAACCAATGTCAGTGCACTCATTCTTGACTAATACTTTCCGCCCAGATTGACTCTTCTGCCATGTAATCTGTAATAATTACACAGTGATGTCCCGCCGAAGCGATTATCTAATTATAACCCGTGTTTTCACCCATCCATGAGACGGATTTCTTTGGCAGACAATATGGCGTTCTATTGATCTATCGTACGAGACCATATCGTGTCCACAGAGTTCGACTCCTAACAAAGGTAGCTAGGCGACTCAAGTGATAAACGTATTACCGTTGACCTTGTTATCAACCTGGTATTATAACAATTCAACTTTATAGCAAAAATATGAATGAAGGTGCATAAAATATGCTTAATAAAAAGCGGATGAAGGAGCGAGAGAGGGGCTCAAAAGTACATGTACAAACGTTTTGTCACATAGCCGTTCTTCTCCAAATCTACAGACGTGACCAAACCGTTGTAACTGGGACTGTTCCACTCGGGTCTGAACAAACTGTATTACAAAACATCACAGAATACGGGTCTACGACCTGCTCTATTGTAAATACGCACAGACATAAATTTGACAATGAAGAGAAACATCAGTTACAGAAAAACACATTCATAATGAAGTTTTTGTTTTTGGATATATGACAACTTTATTTAGTGACTTTCGTAATTTACAGGTGAGTCCTCCAAACACCAAGAGATGTTTAACCCGACAGCTACTACATTCATGTCTTCTAAGATACTGTGTTGTTCTAACTTGGATAAGTTGATTCTCTACTTACATGATTTAGAAAGTAGCCCATATTCTTTAAGGTGACAACGCTGCATACAAGAATATTATTTGTTTCTCTAGAACTGGAGGAATGTTCTACCTAGTTCTACAAACTCCACGCCAGAAAGTCACTGTTAATAGAATAAATAGACGTCAGAATAAATAGCATAGACGAAGGTATAGGACATATGGGATTTTAAGTACCTGTAGAGCAGGTGTTTCTGGGATAGAGCCTGGGATATGACTACCACATGGTGATAGAGAAACATTTGGCAGGGTTACGTAGATTATTTGTTAAATAACTTTGAGGTGGGCCAAAGGTCTGGAAATATAAGCAATCGTCTTATATACATTTTTTCTCTCTTCTAACTTTCATAATAAGTTATTTTCAGTGCCAATATGGATTCGACATTAGCGGTAAATGAACGCACATTAATTGTTCTCATCTACGAAAGACAGCGATTCTCACAAAGTGAAGTAGCTGCCGAATTCTCTATGAATCCAGACTTTTGGGCAACACTGTATATAATCCAACTGAAATATTCCAAAAGTAGTAGTAGTATAAGTGAGAAACAAAGTTGTGGAATGAAGAGAGAGCGACGAGTTCTTAATCTAATCCCGAGCATAAAAACAAACAAACAAACTGGAGTCTAAAATCATATAAGAGGTGTCTCATTCAGAAACTGTACCAAGAATAAAACTGTTATTTGACTAATTCATTTGAATGCATTCTAATAATTTTTTTTTTTAAATGTCTTTCCTAAAAATGTTGTTATGTATTGTTTTCTTTATGACACATTAATTAATCTGTTTGTGACGTTAATTGTATTCATTCGTTCCATTTTATCCATATATCAACTCCTACTCACGTTTCCCTAACAACAAAGAATTAGTATTTGTAGCCCGACTAATCGTGTTTAGCCTTACATTTACTTCTATCCAATCAAATAGGATTTTACATGGTGGCCCATTTCCCGTAAAATAGTGGTTCCAAAACATGCCACTGTGCGATTATTATTTAGTGTTGTCTGACACCCTCACTATTTTCTTTTGGCTATAATTTGTTAATTCCTAGACTATTTGCGTAACACTTAACATATTCTTTGTCAGCAAGTCCTAAGGAACCCAACTATATAAATTTTAGGGGGCTAAGGAGCTGCGTTCAAAATATGCATTTTCTTCTAGGATAGTCGTGCTGTTGCCACCTCCTCACTTCCAAACTTTATGGTGTCTGCTGTACTGTCATACTAATGTCAGGATTACAGACATAAAACAGTAGAATGTCAGGTTTCCTAATAAGCGTTTTACAGGTTTTAAAACCTAACTCTCGTATGGGTAGTGTTTTTTATCACTGTCCATTTGAAAAAAAGTTAGTGCTTGTAGCCTTACACGCGTGATGGCATTAATTTTGTATCGCGAGACGCGTGTTAGGGTTGCATGCGTTCCGTCTTTCAGCCCTCCCTTTCTTTCTATCCTAAGTCCATCTGTCCTTTCGTTTAGGTTAACGTAGTGTAATTAATGTTAGTATTAATTTAGGTCATTAATCAGCTTGCGTATCCCAAGGTTTTCTTAGAAATGCAGTACACGTTTTATTGTGTTGTGGAAACGCGTGTATGCTGCAGTAGGCTTTAATATCAACGTGAAACGTGAGAATATGCAGACGAAGCATAAAAAGGGGGATCTCGAGTACCGTCATTATGACAGCACTGTTCTTTACCATTCTTCTTTCCTTTTATTGAATTTATTTGTTAGTCTTTACATTTACCTTTTAATTTATATATGTGAATTTAGAATGTTTCACGACAAATTCTCCCCTCTTAAAACAGACGTTATATGTCAGTCTATAATTCTATATACACATAGAGAAATTTATTATTATTTCTGGAGCTTACGGTGATTTTCATCACACGGATGGCGGTTTAAAAAATCCGCTCCCAGATTTGTCTTTCCATTTATATACTCTATGCTAATCTCATATGGTTGCATCAATAATGACCAACGGAGTAATCTAGAATTTTCATGTCTAGCCTGCGCTAGAAACGACAAGGGTTTGTGATCCGTTTGCAACTTAAATGCCTTCCCATACAGATAAATATTGAATTTCTTTATCGCCCATATTACTGCAAGACATTCTTTTTCGCTAGTTAAGTAATTGGTTTCAGCTTTATTCAAATTTCTGCTAGCATATGCCACTGGGCTTAATTCCCCATCCAATGCATCTGATTTCTGTAGCAGAGTCGCACCTAACCCAATATTACACGCATCCGTCCTTACAATGAATTCTTGACTTAAGTCAGGTAATTTCAAAATAGGTTTACTTGTGAGCTTTTCCTTCAATTCCTGGTAAGCGAATTCGCATTGTGGAGTCCATGTAATTCGATTTGGATTTCCTTTACGTGTCAAATCAGTTAACGGTGCACATATGGAATTAAAGTTTTTGATATACTTTTGGTAGAAACCACATAATGAGACAAAGGATCTCACGTCTTTCTTGGTTTGTGGTCTCGGGGCTTTCTTTAGTTTCTCTAGATTCTTGGGGCCAGGGGTCATGTTTCCCTGATGGATTGTGTGTCCCAAAAATTCTAATTCTTTACATCCAACGCAACATTTGGTTGGTCGGGCTGTTAAATTCGCTTCTCTAAGTCGATTAAACAGCATGTTCAGAGAGTCCATGTGTTCCTCAAATGTTTCTGTTGCTATAAGGATATCATCCATGAAATTTGTGATACATGGATTATTCAGAGGGTTCAATAATTTTCTCAGCATTCTAGAGAAGACACTAGGTGCATTCTTCAATCCAAATGGCAATCTGTTAAACTCATAGTGTCCCTCTGAGGTACTAAACGCTAGGTATGGTCTAACCTCAGGCTTTACTGGAATCTGATAGTATCGTTTACTCAGATCCACTTTTGAGAAATATTTAGCTTTATTTAGTCTGGCAAACAACTGATTTGTATCCGGCAATGGATCCACCTGTCCTTCTGTAATAGCATTCAGTCTCCTGTAATCTATACAGAGTCTATGTTCTCCAGAGGGTTTCCTTAAGAGTACAACACTGGAACTATACGAAGATTCACTGTGTGAAATAATTCCTTCCTTCAACAAATAGTCTATCTCTTCCTTCAAAGCTTTCTCCTTAGCAAAAGGAATCGAATAGGGTTTCATACAGACAGGTGTGGGGTCTATCAGTTTCATATCATATTCCAATAAGTTTGTATGCCCTGGTCGATCTGTTAACACCTCTGTATGATTATCTAGAACCTGTTGCACTCTCTCTTTCTGATTTTTCGTTAAATGTGTACTGATTTTCACCGGTGCCGCTGTCTCACAGGGGTGTAATGGATATTCAAATGATGAAAGTGGTTTCTTTTTCATCTCCATTGCAATGGACAAGGTCAACAAGTGTGTCTCTTCCTGATGTTCTCTTTCCAAATATTTCTTCAGGAGATTCATATGATACATTTTTTCTTTCCCCTTCTTATCTATCTTATAATTGGTTCTAGACACCTTCTCTAGAACTGCATATGGACCTTGCCATCCGATTTGTAACTTATTCTGACTACCGGGGAGAAGAAGCAGTACCTTATCTCCCACAGCCAAATCTCTGTCTTTAGCTTTCCTGTTATAATAGGCAGCATGTTTCTTCCTGGCTTGTCTCAAATTTTCATTGGCAAGTTTCCAGCCAGTTTTTAAACGAGTGGTCAGCTCATTCACATATTGGTATGAGGATGTAATATTTTCCTCTGCCTTTTCATCAGTCCACGTTCTTAACAGCGCTTCAAGTGGACCTTTTATTGGCCTTCCAAATAATAATGTTGCCGGGGCCATTCCGGTTGAACTATGGGGTACCTCCCGATAAGCAAAGAGGGCGGCGTGAAGGTACTGATCCCATGTATCTGGTTTTTCGTGTGCCAACTTTCTCAGGATTGACATCAACGTGCCATTAAATCTTTCCACTTGGCCGTTCCCTTGGGGGTGGTATACACTACAATGGAAGTGTTTGGCCTGGAAGATCCTGAAAACTTCTTCTGTTAGTTTCCCCTTGAACTGAGAGCCATTATCAGTCAAGATTTGATTGGGAAAGACTAACCTTGTGAAAATTGTGAGTAATGCCTCTGTCACATGCTTAGAATCAATCGATGACAGGGCTACCGCCTCTCCCCACATAGAACAAGTGTCCACCAGAGTCAGAATGTAGCTGTTCCTTCTCTTAGTTCGAGTGAGAGGTCCCACAAGATCCACAGCAACTCTCTCAAAGGGTGTTCCCACTATGGGCATTTCCCCCAGAGTTGCTGGTGCAGTCCAATGCTTGGGTGCTACTCGTTGGCACTCTGGACAGGATTTTACATATCGTTTGATATCTTCAGTTATCCCTGGCCAGAAATAGTGACAAGCTATTCGCTGTCCTGTTGCGCTGATCCCCATATGACCACTGAAGGGAATCGCATGCCCTAGTTCCAACACTTTAGTCCTATATGAAGTGGGAAGGACCAGCTGTCCGTGACCATTGGATTCAGATCCAGCCTTCCTATAAATCAGCTTGTTCTTCATATAAAATTCTCCCTTGCCTGGAGGTGTATGAGATTTGGGCAACTTCTTGAAACACGGCTCGAGTGTTTTGTCCTCCGCCTGTGCCTTCCTCATCTCATCTGGATGAGTATTTATTGGATTATCCTCCTCCTTTTTAGACTGTGATCTGGTCTGCACTGTTGCCAATATCACAGGTCTCTTGGGATTCCCCAAGAAGACATATCTACACCCCAATATCAGAGGGTAGATTGGCTCATTTATCACTGCTGCTTTTATGATTCCTTCCACATATCGCGTTTTCACCTTTATCCGGGCGACGGGAAGTGTCATGGTAGCTACATCCTTGGTTGCAGTTTGAATCTCCACTGTTTCTGTGGTGTATTGATCTGCCTGCACCAGGTGAGAACTCACAACGGAATCATAATCTAAACCTGTATCATATAAACACCTTATGGTGACACCATTACAGATGACATCTTCACACACTGGCGGGTGGTATGGTTCCTGTAGTTCCTCAGGTTTGACCTTTTTTCCCATTTTTCCAGATGTCATAGCAGCACAATGAGGAGGTTTCCTTCTACAATGGTCAGTGTCATGATTGTTCATCTTACAATTTTTACACCATCTCTTTCCTTGGTTGAAAGATTTTCTTTCATCATATTTCCTTTCATCGAATTGTGGGGTTTTATTTTTATTGTCATACCGTGGCCTATCAAACTGGTGCATACCTTTGTTTTGATCTCTAGGATCAAATTTATTAAAGTTCCGTGGTGCCCTAAAATTATCTACCTGTTTCTTTTTATTGCCTGATACCTCTGCCTGAGCTGCTTGATACCTTTCTGCAACATTTAGTAACTCCCCCAGTCTCTCTGCACCTTGTTCCATGAGAAACTTTCTCAGGTCTGGAGCCATGGACTCTCTTAATTGTTCTATAAGGACCATTTCCTTAAGATCTTGGGTTTTCCCCAGAGAAGTCCATTTCTCCAAGTATGTCTCTAACCGTGCAGAGAACTGGTGATAGGTTTCACCTGACAGTAGTTTAGCATTCCTAAATTTTTTCCTATAAAATTCTGCGTTCTTTTCATATCTTAACAAAAGAGCCTGCTTTAGCATGTCATAATTTTCTTGATCACCTCTGTTCATTTTGGCAAAAACTTCATAAGCTGCCCCACGAAGCCCTTGAGATAACTTTAAGCTCCACCTTTCTCTCTCTAACCCATACGTGGTAGCTAATAGTTCATATCTATTTAGATAGCTCTCAATATCATCGTCTTTCTCAACAAAATGATCTAAATGAAAATTCATAGCTGAGGTTGAGGCTCCCTGACTAGCAGTGGCATCAGAGGTAAAGGGACTGGCACCATTTTCAGGAGCATGGCCTTGAAACTCAAACTCCCTTAGTCGTAACTCATGTTCCCTTTGTAATCTCTTCTCCTCCTTTTCTGCTTCCCTCTCTGCAGTCAATCTTCTTTCCTCTCTTTCTGCTTCCCTTTCTGCAGCTAATCTCTTTTCTTCCCTTTCTGCAGCCAATTTCTTCTCTTCTCTTTCTGCAGTCAATCTTCTTTCTTCTGCTTCCAATTTCTTAGCCTCAGCCTCAACCTGCAGCTTCTTAGTCTCAGCCTCAGCCTCAAA
Organism: Oreohelix idahoensis; assembly: GCA_024509875.1. Taxonomy (NCBI): domain Eukaryota; kingdom Metazoa; phylum Mollusca; class Gastropoda; order Stylommatophora; family Oreohelicidae; genus Oreohelix; species Oreohelix idahoensis. The sequence continues at coordinate 94,628 of JAMPIV010011720.1, read as the reverse complement.
TTGTAACTTCTTAATTTCCTTTTCAGCCTCTAACTTTCTTTCGGCCTCTTTTTCTAATCTTCTTTCTTCCCGTTCAATATATTTGTCACATTTAGCAGTGACATGATCAATCATAATTTGCCCGTCCATTCCTAACTCTTTTGCAGTCTGCACAGCAGCAGATCGAAATTTTGCCAAGTCGGCCATTTTCTAACAGGTAAATGTATGTAATGTCTAACTAAACAATACAATCTGTAATTACTTATCCAAAGACACCACAGGCACTGAGAGCTCAACGTTATTTAATTCCACACAAGGATACCTTTTAATTCTTTTTATTCCCAATATATATATAATAGGAGAAAGTTCAATATCCCGGGAGCGAGACCCCAATATATGTGGTAAAGTGGGATGATATAAATATTTATAGGGGACTTAGTGTACTGACTGAGATCAGCTGTGAAGGTATCTGTATCTAATAGGTGTAGTGTTTTACAGATAACCTTACTTGCTACCACATTTATACCTCAGTCAGAATTATTCTGGAATATTGTGATGACTACGTTGAATGTCTAGGGTATGTATATGATGAAGTGTAAGTCACAACAACAACAGACAGATAAACAATTTAATTTATTCCACAACACTTTACTACACTGTGACACTCACACACATTTAACACTCTATAAGACTATCTTAAATGAGTCAATGGTAAAGTTTCAAATATATATGTATTAATTACTTTAATATATCCTGATTCAACTACAAAGTGAACCAGGAATCACAATCAAATGTAATCACAATTTATATGTACATAATTTATAAATATGAACCTTGTAGTGACATATTTTATTAATATTATTCTATGTGTGTCAGTTGTGTAGTAGTACTATGAGGTAATACTGGTTTTGTTTTTCAAGCTATGTTGTTATTTGTCATCATGACTTCAAGTGTTTGTTTATCTTGGAAATAGTATGGGGAAAAGTTCCCTGTTCCTATCAATTTAAACAAGGTATTGTCCCTCTGTTTTACTATAATGCGAATTTTAGAGGGGGACACATAATGTTGAGCTCCTCTGGCCACAGAGGCTTATCTTTCGTGATGGCGGCAGGAAAAGTCTCCTCTGCTCGATATCTTCCCTGTGTTCTGGAGACACCTCACTGGTCGCTATCTGGACCCAGGAGTATGCTGTCAGCCTCTAGATTCAGCAAAGCTCAGACCAGGTGCTGCTCAATAACTTTAGGACCACGGTCCCACAATTCATGGAAATAATACACAGTTACGTTGACTGGCAATGAATATAGCACAATTTCGATCTGCCGATGTCCCAGGCTTTTATTTAGAAAAATATGCACTGGCTCTCAACGCCTGTTTCTTTAGTAAGTTTATTTGAAAAATGTGGTACTGAACTGACGCTCCTAATTGCCTATATTGGCGGGTCTAACCAATCGGGCCATGTTTACACAGCTTTTCAAAAAAAAGTACTCCTACTCACGTTTCCCTAACAACAAAGAATTAGTATTTGTAGCCCGACTAATCGTGTTTAGCCTTACATTTACTTCTATCCAATCAAATAGGATTTTACATGGTGGCCCATTTCCCGTAAAATAGTGGTTCCAAAACATGCCACTGTGCGATTAGTATTTAGTTTTGTCTGACACCCTCACTATTTTCTTTTGGCTATAATTTGTTAATTCCTAGACTATTTGCGTAACACTTAACATATTCTTTGTCAGCAAGTCCTAAGGAACCCAACTATATAAATTTTATGGGGCTAAGGACTTGCGTTCAAAATATGCATTTTCTTCTAGGATAGTCGTGCTGTTGCCACCTCCTCACTTCCAAACTTTATGGTGTCTGCTGTACTGTCATACTAATGTCAGGATTACAGACATAAAACAGTAGAATGTCAGGTTTACTAATAAGCGTTTTACAGGTTTTTAAACCTAACTCTCGTATGGGTAGTGTTTTTTATCACTGTCCATTTGAAAAAAAGTTAGTGATTGTAGCCTTACACGCGTGATGGCATTAATTTTGTATCGCGAGACGCGTGTTAGGGTTGCATGCGTTCCGGCTTTCAGCCCTCCCTTTCTTTCTATCCTAAGTCCATCTGTCCTTTCGTTTAGGTTAACGTAGTGTAATTAATGTTAGTATTAATTTAGGTCATTAATCAGCTTGCGTATCCCAAGGTTTTCTTAGAAATGCAGTACACGTTTTATTGTGTTGTGGAAACGCGTGTATGCTGCAGTAGGCTTTAATATCAACGTGAAACGTGAGAATATGCAGACGAAGCATAAAAAGGGGGATCTCGAGTACCGTCATTGTGACAGCACTGTTCTTTACCATTCTTCTTTCCTTTTATTGAATCTATTTGTTAGTCTTTACATTTACCTTTTAATTTATATATGTGGATTTAGAATGTTTCACGACAGTGTTAACAGGCATTCCTGCTCATTCCTTCTCATTTTATCATTTATTTGCTGCTGTTTAGCCCCATTATGGATTCAGCAAATAAAAGAAGTGGTGTAAAACGTAAACATCGTGCATTGTCGATCGCAGATAAAGTGTACAGGTAGTCATTTTCTGTTAAATATATACAGAATATATAACCATAAAAAATCCGGCATTTTCAAAAATCCGGCACTCCTCAGGTCCGGAGGTTGCCGGATTTTTGAATGTCTACTGTATCACATTTCCGAGCAGACATTATGTGGGAGCGACCGGATTAAAAAGTAAATAACCTTGAGATGGCGACTGTCGATTATCTTATCACTGATTAAAGTTTCTGTCTGACCAAGTCGTTGACAAAGTTGGCTGGACCGGGTGAATGACAATAACCATTTCAGGACAGACTTGTTGGAGAATAAGTATTCAACTTTAATGAGATTAACTGTGATAGATTATGAAGTCGCGAGTATAAACATGATCGATAATAAACAGAACTCCGCCTATGCCGGTCCCAAGCCTGGCTGAAAAAGGAGGAAGGTGGCCTGCATGGAGGCCGTAAGGTGGCAGTCCCTCCACCATGCAAAGGCACAACAGGCCAATCACCTATTTGCTTTAAACTACGATTACGAGTAATATAAGAGAGAAAACCGGACTGATTCTAAAGGCGACGAACTGGAACGGACTACGGACTACGACTTATGGAAATTGGAACACAAGAAGTATAAATGGGAAAGAAGAGGAGCTGGTGGAAGAGATGAGGAAAGCAAAACTAGAAATCCTGGCTATTACGGAAACAAATAAAAAAGGACAAGGAGTCATGGATCTCGATGGCAACACGTTGCTCTACAGTGGTGTACCCACATCTGAAAGAGCTAAAGGGGACGTGGGTTGCATTGTGGGCAAAAACCAGAGGGAGATAGTATCAAGGGATGGAACTTTGTCTCGGAGCGCATTATGGTTGTAAAACTAAAAGAAGGAGAAACCATAGTCATCCTGGTCATAGTGTATGGGCCAAATGAGGATGAGAGAGCAGAAGTCAAGGAGGAATTCTTCGAGCTGCTTCAAAGGACAGTGGATGACTGCCTAGATGAAGTTATCATGCTCGGAGATTTTAATGCCAGAGTTGGAAATGACCATGCTAGATGAGGTGGAGTTATCGGAAGATATGGAGAAGATACTCTTAACGACAAAGGAAAGCGACTCCTTTGATTCTGCAGTGAGCAGAATCTGATCATTACAAACACAAAGTTCCCCCATAAGCGCATACATGCTTACACTAGATGTGAACCAACCAAGAATGAGAAGTCAGTGATCGACTATGCCATTGTTAGGAGAAGCTCATTCAAATATGTCCGGGATGCTAGAATCTGGAGGGGGCCAGAGATTGGAAGTGATCACTACCTGCTAACAATCAAAAGAACAACTGAAAGAGTTGCTCAGCCTAGGAACTGCCCAACATCACGCAAGAAACCAAGTAAACGAGCGGGAGAAATGAGCATTAGGACCTACAAGCTGAGAGAGCCAGAAATTAAGACCAGATATCAGGGGCTAATTGCTGCAGCGGTGAGCAACACAGAAGAACGACCGGATGACTTGGAAACCCTCTGGAATAAATTGAAGGATATCATAAAGACAGCTGCTGCAGAAGCATGCGGTGAAGTCCGACTTGGGAACAAGAGAAAGAGGACACCTTGGTGGACAGAGGAAGTCAAAGAGAAAATAAGAGAGAAGAAAATGGCATGGAAACAATACTTAGTAGCTAAAATCACAACAGGACAAACGGAAAAATATACAGAATATGTGACACTCAGAACAGAAGCAAAGAACAAAGTGCTAGCAGCAAAACAGAAGTCCTGCGAAGAATTTGGAGAAAAGCTAGAAAAAGATGCACAAGAAAATCAAAAATTGTTTTATAAGACCATAAAGAACATGAGGAAGGAAAAACAATGAACTCTCAAATTTATAAAGGACAAGCAAGGCAAATTGCTTACTGCCCCGAAGGAAGTAATGGAAAGATGGAAAGAATATTTCTGAGAACTCCAGGATGGTGAGCATGGTGAAACATCAGAAATGATAACCACTAGCACAGAAGAGAAAACCAATGATGGTGAAGATGACATAAAGATGGAAGAACTGAAGGCAGCACTGGAGAAAATCAAGATGGGCAAAGCAGCAGGGCATGATGGTATAACACCAGAAATGGTTAAGTACATGGGAGCATCAGGCGACCTATTACTCTTAAGGGTTCTACAGGCAGCGTGGTACAACAAGACCATACCACAGGACTGGGAGATTGCCATCATAACACCAATTTTCAAAAAGGGTGACAATCGACAGTGTGGAAACCATAGAGGCACATCACTTCTCAGTGTCCCTGGTAAAATCTACTCTAGAATCCTAGAGCAGAGAGTCCGACGCCTAGCTGAGCCACAACTGGATGAGGTCCAGTGCGGATTCCGAGCGAACCGAAGTACTCAAGACCTAATCTTCACACTCAGACAGCTGAGTGAAAAGGCCCTTGAGTATAAGAGTGAGATCCATCTTTGTTTCATAGATCTGGAAAAGGCGTTTGACAGGATCCCCTGGAGCAAACTTTGGGGCTGTTTGGCAAGGAAGAACATTCCAGCACCTCTGATTCATGCTATACAGAGCTTCTACAAGTCTTGCAGAAATTCTGTGATGACAGCAAACCATAAGTCAGAAGAGTTCAGGACCACCACTGGTGTAAGACAAGGTGATATCCTGTCACCTTATCTTTTCATACTCCTCATGGACGATGTCATTAAGGCATGTAAGGAGAGAACAAGAAAGTATTCAGTGGGGTACTGGAAGATGAGACAGGTCTGTATTTCAGAGCTGGCATTTGCTGATGATGATGTCCTGATTGCTAAATCAGAGGCACATCTCCAATCCAACCTGCAAGTCTGGAAGGAAGAGCTGGAGAAGAGAGGGATGGTCATAAGCAGCTCTAAAACAAAATCCATGGTGATATCACGAGAAGAAAGAAGACATCAGATTAAGCTGGGAGAACAGGTCCTGGAGCACTTTAAATATCTCGGAGCTATTATAGACCGAAAGGGAGGCATCAAAGAAGAGTTGGCCACTCGAAAAGCAGCAGCTGGAAGACTTTTTCAGGCCATAAATCGAGGATTCCTCAGCAAGAGAGAGGTTGGTAAGAAAACGAAGATGGCTATATACCGCTCCACCTATGTCCCAGTCTTGACATGTGGATGCGAGTCATGGGCAATGACTACAACCCACAAAAGCCAGATCCAAACCTCAGAAATGAGGTATCTGAGGAAGGTGGTTGAAGTAACAAGAAGAGACATGGTCAGCAACCAGACGATACGTCAAGGCCTTAAATGCCACGCCCTGCAGACCCAAGTAGAACAGTCCCAACTAAGATGGTTTGGCCATGTCTGCAGAATGGGAGAAGATCGGCTACCACGACAAGCATGGGAAACACAGAGCCAGGGATCCAGACCCCCAGGACGACCCAGAGTCCGCTGAGAGGACAACATTAGACAATCTTTGAAGGACCGAAGACTAGAATGGAACCAGGCCAGGAGGAAGACAGCCGATAGGATAGTCTGGCGCTCTCTTTTCCAAACCTCTACACCTCACGGTAGAAGGGGAACGACTAAGTAAGTAAGTAAGTACTTTCTAAATCATATAAGTCTAGAATCAACTTATCCAAGTCAGAACAATACTGTATCTTGATGCAATGAATTTAGTAGCTGACTGGTTAAACATCTCTTGGTGTTAGGAGGACCACCAGTAAATTACGAAAGTCACAAAATAATGTTGTCGTACATCCAAAAACAAACACTTCATTACCAATGTGTTTTTCTGTAACCGCTGTTTCACTTCCTTTGTCACATTGTTTGTTTGTGCTTATTTACAATAGCACTGGTCGTTCAAAGCCGAGTGGAACAGTCCCAGTTACTGTGGTTTGGTCACGTCTGTAGTATTGGAGAAGAACGGCTGCCACGACACATATGGGAAGACAATAGCCAGGGATCCAGATCTCCAGGACGACACATAGTTTGCTTGGAGGACAACATTAGACAATCCCTGAAGGACCGAAGACTGGACTGGAAGCAGTTTACATGATAACATGGTGCTCTCTCTGGCTAACCTCTACACCCTAAGGTGGAAAAGGTTTGTGTCGTTTGGTTTTAATGACCATCTTCACTGCACACGGAGAACTCCATCAGTGCTCCGATCTCCTCCCTTAGATCTCAAGGAGGATATCAGCACAGTGCACGAACTCCAAAGCACAGGCGAGAATCCCAAATGTGTGTATTTAGGAATCATACATTCTATAAATATTCTTTTATCGGATAGGTTTTCCTAATTTTGTAAATTCTGCTAGTGCAAGGCCCATAAGGCCTACTCTTTACGATTTCCAATTGCCAGTGAATTTTTAACGTGTGCAACTTGCACTCGGAACCTACTATTTGTACGTCCTTATCCGAGAAGGCTAGGCATCCAATCACAATACCCAGGGGATCATCGGGAGTATGACATGATTTGGACCCAGTGTTTCTGAAGAAAAAAATGCCATCATAAATATTCCTGAGACTGGCAACCGAACCCTATACCTTTATAATTAGAGGCGGGCGCCATACTTCTTAGTCACTTCGGCCCCCAGTATAGAAGAGAAAATACTAAGTAAGAAAATGTGTTTAAAAGATTGTCGAAGTGCTCTATTTGGCGCCGATGAAACTTTTCGGCTCGCACATCTGCCGGTGCATTTGTTAAAAGTAGAAGGATAGTACCATTGAAAGTGGCAGAGCATATAAGAGTTCACTACTTTAACATGTGCATCAAATTCCAAATTATTTAAAGTCTTCTTATTCGAAACATAAGATACACAAACAAGTTTTAACAATATCAAAAATGTACTAATAGAAATAAATGAATTGTCCATTTCTTTTATAATTTTTTCTAAAAAATTCATAAAATTAAAAAAAAATTAAAATATGTTATTTATTTTGATCTTTGTTAATAATTAAATTCTTTCCCTTCGAAAGTAAATAGGATGCTTTCCCCTAACTTTTCTGTCTCTACTGCTTAAAGTATCACATGGTTAAGTTTTTTTTTCTTTTCGTTTCACTTATTTCTGAGATTCGACATCCAGCCAAAACCTGACAAGAGGTTTGATATCTCGGTTATAAGCAGGGTATATTGTGTGCATTTTTATAACATTTTTCTGTACTGTTATTTCTGTCCTTTTTTATTTAATTATGTGGGGACTTATATATTAGCCATGAAAAGGTCTATTTCTGTGAAGGACTGCTAACTGCCTGTCTAACCGTCACGTCGTAAGGTTTATTCGAGTGTTTATGCTTGTTCAATCCATATACTTATTTATTTATATTTTCTAAGTGTAGTGATTTTACCTCTGTATCTATTATTGCTAGTATGCCGACGTGTCGTTAAAAGTACTACTAGCTCAAATGAAGATCCATGTGTGTGTTTTGTTTCCTCTTGTGTCCTTACCTCCAGCTGATTTATGACTTAACTCTTTAAGTCCCAATCGACTTTATAAAGGCTCAGGGGTTAGACGCGCTTGGCCCAATCGACTTTAAAAAGCAATGATGAATAATTATTTTAGATTTTAAAAGAAATTTTTTTAAGCGCATATCCTCCATTTTACCTTGAATAACTAATCATTTTTTAAAGCGCATATCCTCCATTTTACCTTGACGTTTGGTGTCTAAAATTGCAATAAGTAATGATTCCTTTGGATTGTTTATTGTTTCACTGTGTTGTTTTATTTGACATGTCAATGATAAACTTTCTGTCTTGTTCTACGATTTTGGTTGGTTCTTGGTGGAATGTCTGCTTTATTTGTCTACCTGTAGTTATATAACTGTAATCTCTGTAGTCAGTTGTGGGAGTTGGGGTTTGATGTGTAGTTTCTGCTTACTTGAAATCGTATTTGTTGTCAAACATTTATTGTTTTAGGTAATGGTTTCAACAATCCTTCTCATACCACTATGACATATATTAATAATCTCAAAGACAACAACATAATTATGAAAACAAATAATAAATTAAATAAAAGCTTTTAATTGTATTCATTAATTATTTCCAGTCAACCTACCAAATAATATAAGTATATATAAACAAATAAAACGGTATTGAATCAGTTTTACAAATAAACAGTGCACAGGAAACCATGGACGATTCGGGTTTTAACCTTCGTCAGCCACAGTTACAAACAGGCAACAAGGACAAGAAATATAGATTATAGACTGCAAATATGTAATATATATAAACACAGATGGACAGCAATAATAAAGCAAAGAAACTACAAAACCAAAAAGAATTAATAAATACAAGAAATTCAACAATCAACGAAAATCAAAAGAAGAAAATGGAATAAAAAGTCCTGCTATAAGACTCTCCGCTGAAAGAATCGGTCACACAATGAAAAATTGTTTCAATGGCATCCCATAGCGATGAATCAAAGTCTAAATAAATCAAAATTTATTTACTTACAAACAATATAAGTTCATCATTTACATTATATGCATGTTATAAAATTTTTGCCTTCTTTAGCCTAAACAACATCTGGAAGTCCTCCCAATACAGCACAAGCACAAAATTAAGATTATATCAGAGCTGTGTGCTTTCTGTGCTTCTCTATGGTGCGGAATGCTGGAGAGTACAGAGAAGGAAATGTCGAAATTGTCCTCTTTTCACACAACATGCCTAAGAAAAATTCACCGAATCTTTTGGCCGAATACCATCACTAACCAAGATCTGCTCACTCGTAGCAAGCAAGAGGACATGCACACCATCATAGCTGGCAGACGCTGAAGCTGGGTTGGCCATGTCCTCAGAAGAGACACCGATGCCATCACAAGAACAGCTATGCTTTGGACCCCTGAAGGAAAACGAAAGAGCGGCCGACCAAAAACAACCTGGCGGAGGACTATGGAGTCTGAGATGCAAAGAATGAACCAGAGTTGGGGCACTGTACGAAGGATGGCCACCGACCGAGCAAAGTGGAATCAATTTGTTGCTGCCCTACAAGACGCAACTAGGCGTGATGGCCACTGACTGCTTTGACGGTCGGCGGCTAAGGATCAAAGAAGAAGAAGAATAACATTTGAATGTTTTATATTGTATTTTATCAATATATTTAAAAAAACATTTCCATTCGCTACGAGTTATAAATTAGTAAATACGTTTATGGTCTTTCACTCTAAATGCTAGTATAAAGTTACCCTCGCAATGATATCGTAGATTTGCGCACCAAAATGTGTCGCCAGTGCTGAAAAGTGCTCTTCGTCAATTCAGGAACATAATGTATTAAATTTTAAAAAAATATATATTCCAGACAAGTATGTTTACGACAAGCGCTCTTATTTATACGCACAGACATAAATATTACAAAGGGAGAGGAACAGTCCTTATAGAAAAACACGACCTTAAACATTAGGATGTATATAATGTTGGTTTATGTATATCTCGTGTTTGACTCTGTCGCTATTCTTGATAAGCTAGTGGAAGATTGGTATACTTGAAATATAACCAAAACCTATCCAACCATCGGTGAAGCGAAAGTCCTTCTCATCATAACCCTCCACTCCCAAAGGAGCATAGGCCTTCAACAAACACATGCCAAGTCCTCCTGTCACATGCCATCATCTCAAGTTCTTTCCACGTTCTCCTCATTTTCACCTCTGTTTCCAGCTCTCTTCTCCATGTGCTTCTTGGTCTACCTCTGCCTCTCTTGCCCTGGGAGTTCCAGAACAAGGACTGCCTTGTAATGCCATCAACAGGTTTCCTCAGTGTGTGTCCTATCCATCGCCATCGTCTTCTTCTCATCTCTTGTTCCACTGGCACTTGTCTAGTTCTTGTCATCAGTTCCACGTTGGTAACCTTGTCATACCATTTAATCCCTCTATTCTACGCAAGCACCCATTTATGAAAGTCTGTAGCTTTTTGGTTGTTGTCTTTGTTGTTCTCCATGTCTCAGAGCCATACAATAGGACTGACTTCACATTTGAGTTGAAGATTCTTATTTTCGTGTTGGATCCGATTTCTTTTGATCTCCATATATTTCCCAATGCAATGAAAGCTCCTCTTGCCTTTTGTTGTCTTATTTTGATATCGCTGTCTGTCCCTCCAATTTAGTCTATATTACTGCCAAGATATGTGTACGATTCTACATCTTGTATTGGTGTTTCTTCACGTTCAACCCTGTTATCATTACCTGCATTTATTCTCATTATTTTTGTCTTTCCCTGTGTATTTTCAGACCCAGTTGAAGTGACCTCTCAACGTGTGTTTTCAATTGGTCCTGCATCTGATTATGGGACAGAAGAGCCAAGTCATCAGCAAAATCCAGATCATCCAACTACTTAGTCAGAGTCCACTGGATTCCATTTCTGTTGTGTGTTGTCGATGATCTCATAACCCAGTCTATTGCTAGTAAGAAGTAGTAAGAAAAGAAATGGAGACAAGAGGCATCCCTGTCGCTCTCCTGTTTTTATCCCAAACGATTATGTAAGCTGTCCTTCGTGAAGAACTCTGAATGTCATGTCTTCATATGTTTTCTTTATTAAATTAAGGATCTTCAGGGGAACTCCATAATGCCTCATCAATTTCCAAAGTGATTCTCTGTCTACACTGTCAAACGCCTTTTCGTAGTTCACAAATCCGATGTATAGTGGTGAATTCCATTCCAGACTTTGTTCAACTATTATTCTCAAAGTGGCTATCTGGTCTGTACATGATCTATTTTGTCGAAAACCTGCTTGTTCATCTCTCAGTTTCTTGTCTATGGACTCTTTTAATCTCTCAAGGATAATCCTGTTTAATACATTTCCTGGCACTGATAGTAATATTATTCCTCTATAATTTGTGCACTCTTGTAAATTTCCCTTCTTAGGCAACTTTTCCAGATATCATTCCTTCCATTCTGCTGGTATCTCTTCCTTTTCCCAGACTTTACCAAGTAATTTATATAACATCTCTGTAGCCGTGTCGATATCTGCTTTTATGGCCTCTGCTGGAATGCCATCAGGTCCAGCCGCTTTTCCATCTCTTAGAAGCTTTATGGCTTTCTTTATTTCTTCCTATAGATAAGTGAAAACCTGGCCTGCTGAAGATTCACAACTATTCTACCATCAAATAAAGACATAACTATTGAGCAATAAAACATTTACTTCATTCCATAAGTCAATGGACAATGATTGTTGTAGTCACAGATTGGGAGGGATGACGATACCCCAACGAAACATCCAGTACTAGTTCTCCCAAAGACAGTATAGATCATAGTAATATTAACCATTCTTATAATATACCTATGTACACAAATTACATTTTATTATGCCACATATTTATGCATTTCATTGATAAATCCATATCATTTCATATGTTCTGACCAAACTAAAAATTGGTTCACAACTAATAAATTTAAAAGATTTCTAAAATTTAAACTAAAACAGCCAGAGTTAGTTCAGTGTGTTATAGAGTTTATTAAGATTATTAGACTTATTAATTACATGTGTGTGTCTGTATATTATATTACTACACCTTACATTTCAGTACCGTAGACTTTTAACGTAGGTAACATTCATGATAGTAGAATAGGTCTGTTTGAGGTCGTAGTGGTAGTAAGAAGGGCCTTCTGTAATTCACATAAACTTTTATCTCAGGAGCCTTCACAGCTGACCTCATCCAGTACACTAGGTAACATAACATCCATACCATAACATCAAAAACCACTACAAATATTGGGGTCTTGTCCGGGGATATTAAGTGTATCAAAGATAGTAGGATCTCCTGGTGTGACAATTAAACTAGTGGGGACAGAGTTGTATAAAATTAAAAGTGTCCCTTAAAATAAAAAGTGGAAAATAAAAGTTGGTGAATCTTCACAGCCAGTGGTAATTAATTGATTAATTAATTAATAGATTACCTTGATAATTATATACTTAGAATTACCTTAGTCCTTGTATACTTGAAATTACCTTGGTCATTGTTAATTTGTATGTTAAAGTATGGCAGATCTAGCAAAATTTAGATCGGCTGCTGTGCTGACGGCGAAGGAGATGAACATGGAGGGTCAGGTTTTAATTCAGTATAACTTCAGAATGTGACAAGTATATTGAAAGGGAAGATAGGAGGTTAGCTGAAGAGAAGAGGTTACAAATTGAGGCTGATAAAGAACTTAAGAGGTTGCAGATTGAGGCTGACAAAGAGGCAAAAGCATTGGAGGCAGATAGGGAGATTAAAAGGCTCCAATTAGAGGCAGAAGAAAAACGACAGCAAAGGGAGGAAGAAGATAAGAGAAGGGAGGAAGAAGAAAAAAAGGCCGAAAGGGAAGCAGAAGATAGAAGATTGCAAAGGGAGCACGAATTACGACTAAGGGAGCTGGAATTACAAAGCCATGCTCCTGAAAATGGTGCCAGCCCTTTTGCCTCAGATGCTACGCCTAGTCTGGGAGCCTCAACCTCAGCTATGGGGTTTCATTTAGACCATTTTGTTGAGAAAGACGATGACATCGAGGGGTACCTCAGTAGATTCGAATTATTAGCTACTACATATGGGTTAGAGAGAGAGAGGTGGAGTCTTAAGTTATCCCAGGGACTGAGAGGTACTTCTTATGAAGTCTTTGCTAAGATGAAAAGCGACGACCAAGACAATTATGACATGCTAGGAGCCGCGCTAGCGTAGTGGTTACAACACCGCTCTGGCGACCGGGTGATACAGGATCAAACCCGGGCGACGGCATTTGAGGATTTTTCATCGACTGGAATTTGGACTGGATGAACTCGAGACCTGGCGAGGACATTTAAAGGAGTGTCGTCGACCAGGGACTGGCGGCTCCTGAGCCGACCCAGCTGCAATGGGTACCTCCGAAATCGGCGAGTATTTGCCTGAATTGCGAGGAACACCTGTCTCTGTACAAGAAATAAAGGGATACTCACGTAAAATCAATGTCAGGTTAGACATAAAATAATAACCTGAGATTTCGCCTCGAGTATTAGCGGGCGAACGCAAAAAAAAAAAAATGACATGCTAAAGCAGGCTTTGTTATTGAGATATGAAAAGAATGGTGAATTCTATCGTAAGAAATTTAGAAATGCCAAACTTTTGTCTGGGGAGACATACTACCAATTCTCTGCCAGACTGGAAACCTATTTGGAGAAATGGACTGCTCTGGGGAAGACCCAAGATCTCAAAGAGATGATCATGATAGAGCAATTAAGAGAATCCATGGCTCCAGACTTGAGAAAATTTCTCATGGAACAAGGTGCAGAGAGGTTGGGGGAGGTTTTAAATGTCGCTGAGAGGTATCAGGCAGCCCAGGCAGAGGTAAGTGGCACTAAAAAGAAGCACATAGAAAATTTTAAAGCTCCACAGCAATTTAGTAAATTTGATACCAGAGAACAAGGTAATAGAGGCAGGACAAACTTTGATAGGCCACGAAATGATTATCGTGATAGAAACTCACAGTTCAATGACCAAAAATATAATGAAAGAAAACCGTTTAACCCAGGAAAGAGATGGTGCAAATGGTGTAAGAAAGACACCCATAACACCGAATTTTGTAAAAGGAAACCTTCAAACATTGCTGCAATGAAGTCGGGGACTGAAAGATTAAAGGTTAATCCTAATGGACAACAGGAACCTTATCACCCCCCAGTGTGTGAGGATGTTATTTGTAATGGGGTCACCATAAGGTGTCTATATGATACAGGTTTGGATTATGATTCAGTTGTGACTTCTAGCCTAGTGGACCCAAGTCAGTATACCACAGAAACAGTGGAAATACAAGGGGCGACTAAGGACATACCACTCATGACACTTCCCATCGCAAGGATAACGATGAAAACTCGCTATGTGGAAGGAGAAATCAGAGCAGCAGTGATAGATGAACCAATCTACCCTCTGATATTGGGGTGTAGATACGTCTTCTTGGGGAATCCCGATAGACCTGTGATCATGGCGACAGTGCAGACCAGGTCACAGAAAAAGGAGGAAGAAGGTGAACCTATAATTTCTCATCCAGAGGAGATGAGGAAGGCGCAGGCTGAGGATAGGACACTCAAGCCATGTTTTAAAAAAATTGCCCAAATGCCACACACCTCCAAGCAAGGGAGAGTACTTTATGAAGAACAAATTATTATACAGGAAGACAGGAACTAGATCCACTGGTCACGGACAGTTGGTTCTTCCCAAGGTATATAGGGCAAATTTAATAAGGAGCTTACATGTTGGAAAAGATGGTGACCATGAGAAAGTAGGTACCATCTGCCAAAAGGTGGCTCGAAAATACTATTGGCCCGACGTAAATGTCGATATTGAGAACTTTGTAGAACCATGTGGCATATTTCATGAGGGAACACCCACAAAGGGACAAAATGTGCAGGACCTAGAAACGCCAGGCCTGGAAGGAAAAATAATTATAATCAGGTAGACAAAGTGGAATGGGAGCCCCCTTTTCACACCCAGTCTTAACTTAACAGCATTAACATGGCCACTATGCGACGAGTACAAAGAGTAAATTTACCCCAGAATAAGCTGACAATCCCTCGGTCAGCCTTATATAAACTGGAGGAAACTAAAAGAGAGCGAAGATCTCTCATAAGTAAGCTAAAGTGGGGAGACAAAGCCAAGAAAAAATTGGTAGTGGTCGATTTGTGAGTGATGATTCTATGAAGAAAAGTCCTCACTATAAAGCTTCTAATGGACAGGGCCCGACGGGTACCAGGGAAACAAGTATAAAAATTTAAAAGTCCATATGTAACTTTATTAAGGACCTGGACAGATGAGAAAGCAGAAGAGACTGTTACCTCATCGTATCAATATGTGAACGAACTGACCACTCGTCTGAAAGCTGGATGGAAACTGGCAAATGACAATTTGAGACAAGCCAGGAAGAAACATGCAGCGTATTTTAATAGGAAAGCAAAGGACAGAGAACTAGCTGGGGGAGAGAAGGTGCTTCTTCTACTACCCGGCAGCCAGAATAAATTACAAATTGGATGGCAAGGTCCATATACGGTTCTAGAGAAGGTGTCTAGAACAAACTATAAAATTGACAAAAAGGGGAAGGAGAAGGTATATCATGTAAACCTTTTAAAGAAAAATCTGGACAGACCACTCCAGGAAAGCACTCCCTTACTGACCTTGGCTATCGCAACTCAAATGCAAAAGGAACCACTCACCTCACATGAATACCTATTACATCCGTGTGAGACAGCCGCATAGGTAAAAGTCTGTAAGCACCTGACTAAAAATCAGAGGGAGAGAGTTCAACAGGTTCTGGAGGAACATACAGATGTATTAACAGATAAACCAGGACATACAAATTTGCTACAGTATGACATGAAGCTGGTAGACTCAAACCCATTCTGTATGAGAGCCTATTCTGTGCCGTTCGCGAAGGAGAAGGCATTGAAAGAAGAAATAGATTATTTGTTGAAAGAGGGGATTATTTCACACAGTGAATCTTCAGTTAGCTCCAGTGTAGTTTTGTTGAGGAAACCGTCTGGGGAACATAGACTGTGCATAGATTACAGGAAACTGAATGCTGTCACAGAAGGACAAGTGGATCCATTACCAGACACAAAACAGTTATTTGCCAGATTGAACAAGGCAAAATACTTTTCGAAGGTAGATCTTAGTAAAGGCTATTACCAGATTCCAGTGAAGCCTGAAGTTAGACCTTATTTAGCTTTTAGCACCTCGGAAGGACATTATGAATTCAACATGCTACCATTCGGATTGAAAAATGCTCCGAGTGTATTTTCAAGGATGATGCGCAAATAGTTGGATCCCTTGAATAATCCATGTATCACGAATTTCATGGATGATATTCTCGTCGCCACAGAGACATTTGAAGAACACAATAACTCTCTGAAAATGTTATTTGATAGGCTTAGGGAAGCGAACTTAACTGCTAGACCAACAAAATGTTGTATTGGATGCAAAGAGTTGGAATTCTTGGGACACACTGTATATCAGGGTAACATGACCCCTGACCCCAAGAACTTGGAAAAACTGCAGAGAGCACCTAGACCACAAACAAAAAAAGACGTGTGATCATTCGTGTCGTTATGTGGATTTTACCAAAAATATATCAAACATTTTAACTCTATATGTGCTCCTCTGACTGATCTGACTCGCAAGGGAAATCCAGATAAAATTGTTTGGTCTGCGCAATGTGAATTGGCTTTCCGAGAGTTAAAGGAAAAACTCACTAGCAAGCCTATTCTCAAATTGCCTGATTTGACACAGGATTTTGTGGTGAGAACAGATGCAAGTAATGTAGGCCTGGGGGCGGCTCTGTTGCAAAGGTCATCTACACCCAATGGGGAACTGAACCCAGTCACTTATGCAAGCCGCAAATTGAATAAAGCTGAGCAAGGATATTCCACAAGCGAAAAAGAATGTTTAGCGTTAATCTGGGCAATAAAAAAGTTTCAAATCTATCTGTATGGTAGGACTTTTGTGGTCCAGACGGATCATCAGCCCCTAGTGTTCTTATCTCAGGCCAAGCATGAAAATGCAAGATTGTTAAGATGGTCTTTATTGTTACAACCTTATCAGTTTAGTATTGAGTATATCCCGGGGTCATTGAATGTCGGTGCAGATTTCCTCAGTAGGCACCCCTGTGATCAAAATTAGAGTAGTTGGCAGGCGTGAGGAGTAATTTTATCTATGTGTATCACTGGTTTTGGGAACTTGCAGTAGTGCATGTTCTCAAGTGGGGAGATGTGTGATGAATTTACCGTGATACAACGTTAAAATATCTCCAATTATAAAGATAACATGTAGGGATAAAAATAATGCGTAAGATACTAGGAGACATGCTCGCCTATGCCCGCATTTCCTACCGCCATTGAAACTAACTAGTAGCCATGCAGACGAAACAGTACCCTTTCAGACGGGAGGGAAACGGAGATAAAAATCATTATGACGGTCTGAACACGTGTTTGAATCTAGAAAGGCCAAAAGACGCAATTTGTAGTTTAAAGAAAAAAATCACGCCACTAGTTACCACAATGTAATGAATTGATAGAATAACGACTTTAGCTCTTGTCAGAGACAGATGTTTCTTTGACGACTTACGGTACTTTGACGTTATAGTTTGAATATAGCGGCAACCGCGTGAACGAACGTTCAAAAACAAATTTCAAAAACTAACCTTGAGAAAAGTAGGTTTTTTCTTAATAATAAAGTTATGAAAATAAAACCTAGCTAGTTTGATAGCCCATCTTAAGCAGAGAAATAATATACTATTACTTATACAGACAGACAGATAACAAGGAAGATATTGACGAAAGACCGTATTGTTCCTATCAGACTAGCAAACAGTAATGTTGTGCATACTTTCACTAAAGTCTCAATTTTGCGTCCTTGAGACAAGAAAATGCAAATTTCAAACTGTAATGAACTAGCGGGGCAAAGTCGGGAGATAGTGGCTAAAAATAACTTAGGAAGCAGGTTCGTGCAGTTTTTAAATGTGTTAGTCCAAAAAACAAGTGAAATTTTGGAAAAAGATAAAATGTGACCGACGTACATTTTAAAAATTGAGATGTACTTTTGACTTTATTTTCAAATTTTGAATTGAAAAGCTTAGTCTTCTGATCTGATTGGCCAACGCATTTTTATATTAGCGGGGTAGAGACGCACAATTTTGCCATTTAATATAAGTCTGTCCAGTAACACAGTCCATACCTGCTAGTGGTGTTTTCCAGGAAATATTACATAACAATCAGTGGGACGCCATACTCTAGCCAGCAGCTCAGCTGAGTTTTGCTAGTATTAACTGTGTTCTCAATTCTGATTTCTGGTAAGGATGAAAGCATTTATCTTGTTTATTTTAATATTTTGAGTGATTGATACTGCCATATCATGAAACATGATTACGACAAGTAAGTGCTCGCTCTAGGTCCCCAGCCGCAGCCCAGGGCTTAGAGACAAACAAAAATTATATGGAAAAATAACTAAGACGATGGAACGCGAATCTATTATTGAGATCAGTGGGAACATATCACCTATCTTATTGAATGAAAGAGGAAACTATTGAACATATTTCAGATGCAATGCAGTCTTGGGGAACTGGTACTATGTGAAAACAACTGGGTAAGATGTCCTATGTTGGTCAGAGAGATCTGACCCAGTCTGTGTAATGTTGTTATGTTGTGTTGTGTGTAAAAGTGGCGCAGTGGATAGAGTACTGACACATGGCACAAATTTTTTTTCAGAATTGTGAGTTTCTGTTTGGCACTAAGTGGTGCCAAATGCTTATATAAGAGTAAACACGCAGATGTGTGTGTGCCGCCTAACATTTGTGCCTGTGCAGCCTAACATTGTACTCCAGCTACGGAGAGGAGTGGGCCACCAGAATCCTGTATCAGATCGTCACAGGAGAGATAAGTGAAAACCTGGCCTGCTGAAGATTCACAACTATTCCACCATCAAATAAAGACATAACTATTGAGCAATAAAACATTTACTTCATTCTATAAGTCATTGGACAATGATTGTTGTAGTCACAGATTGGGAGGGATGACGCCACCCTAACGAAACATCCAGTACTAGTTCTCCCAAAGACAGTATAGATCATAGTAATATTAACCATTCTTATAATATACCTATGTACACAAATTACATTTTATTATGCCACATATTTATGCATTTCATTGATAAATCCATATCATTTCATATGTTCTGACCAAACTAAAAATTGGTTCAGAACTAATAAATTTAAAAGATTTCTAAAATTTAAACTAAAACAGCCAGAGTTAGTTCAGTGTGTTATAGAGTTTATTAAGATTATTAGACTTATTAATTACATGTGTGTGTCTGTATAATATATTACTACACCTTACATTTCAGTACTCTAGACTTTTAACGTAGCTAACATTCATGATAGTAGAATAGATCTGTTTGAGGTCGTAGTGGTAGTAAGAAGGGCCTTCTGTAATTCACATAAACTTTTATCTCAGGAGCCTTCACAGCTGACCTCATACAGTACACTAGGTAACATAACATCCATACAATAACATCAAAAACCACTACACCTGTCTACCCCCTGCCAATGTTTCACCCATCACAGAACCTCGATTTTATATTCCCTCATGTCTGCTGCTACATGTGCCACTTTCCCTTGTTCGTTTAATGTCCGAACATTCCAGGTGCTAAATCTGGAAGTTCTCCTAGAAGAAAGAAGGTTAGTCAGCAACACAGACTCCTTTCGGCTTTCTCTGTGTTGCATCATACGCCTCCCTGCGAGAGGGTATGCCCCTGTCTTGGATGGCTGTGTTTTATTTTCCTTATTTGACTTGTCCATATTTGTCTCAGGCCTGGTAAATAATTCGCAATTAAGCTATTAGCTCTTTTCAGGGAGGGATTGTAAGGCTGAACCCAAAGGGTTCTCTGTTTGTATCATACGGCTTTCCTGTGTCTATGTGTCTAATGATCTATCATGTACTTTTGTCTACATTATCTTACCTTTTTGTCTATATATGATTGATGACTTATAATGTACGACATGAGTTGTGATGACTTTATGACCCATGTATGTAAACATACATATGAGCACATCATTCACATACACAAACTGAAGACATAGACACACATTAAGACATGTGGTATTTATTGGACAAGCACCATACACTTGGCTTGTCGTGTTACAGGTTTCAATCCCGGTTGTGGATCCAGTAGTATCTGGCTTTGCATTGCGCCTGATGAACCAGGAGAAAACATCTGATTGACTTGGACCACCACTGCTAACTGGCCTCCACGTAGTGCTAGTAAACTGTTATCCGGATTGACACCGATTTTCAATAAACTTTACTCCTTGCTGGCCTTATTATTGCAGCTTTAATAATTACAGTGCGTGAGGCACATTTGTGAGTTCCGATTCTAATATATATAGTTCTATCCATACCTGATAACCAATGAAAATAAAGATCAAATGAATTTCGCTGATTTAACTCAGCTGGGGGCTTGAACGAGCTAACATTAATTATTGCATAAATCTCCATAAACGTTGACGGCAGATACTAGAGTTAACATATGCTCAGCTCATGCAGCATCGTTCTCGTTTTCTGAACACCTAGTGACACACCCTTGAGGTAGAAGCATCATTATCCTTCTATCTACAACTCTGCCAAGAGTAATCTTGTGCAAAGGTAGACACCTTTGAAGACCCACATTAGTTACTCTAGAGTTTTGGTCACTGTTGGACCACTACTGCAGAGCTAAGGGGAAGAAATACGTGACAGTGGGAATAACATGTAATAATATGTACAAAACAAAGTATAAATCCATACAAACATCAGAATGTCATAGAAACATATTTATACTAACCGTTTTCTTGATTTTTGTAATGCAAATTTTTTTATTATGTTATTAAAATCTATACGACGAAGTTCTGTTTGACACTTGTTACGTGCCTTTTATATTGTTAATGTAAATATGTAAAAACAGGATGGTTCCTGCAGCCAAGATGACGTCTAGGGTAGTAAATCTCTCAGACACCGCAACCAGCCAACACCACTCAGAATTAGTTGAGCCACAATGGACGAAATGGACGATATACAATTTATTTAGGACTGCACGCAGCTCCACATAGAAGAAAGTTCATTCCAACATATACTGAAGCACATTAAAAACGCACCACTATTATATACTGAAGCACATTAAAAACACACCACCTGTATAATCCAGGAACAGAGTGTGAAATGTAAATATAAATGTTCACAAATTTACATATTTGGAATCTTTTTTCATTTTCCTATGAATCCATGCTGGTCATTAATTTATACATTTGATTGTTATAAAATTCATTGCATTCTGTGCAGGCAAGGGAGAAAACCAAAAATGCAACCAATAAAAAAATGCATTCAGACTTTCCTCAGTATCTGGTATGTCCACCGTGTGCTTGCAAACAAGCTTGGCAGCGGCTTCGCATGAAACGCACAAGTCTCTGAAGGAAATTCTGGGGAATCAAGTCCCATTCACGTGTAAGAGCAGCTTCGAGATGTTGCAGATTAGCCGGAGAACCTTGCCTGTAGACTCTGCGTCCAAGCTCGTCCCACAGGTGTTCTATAGGGGACATGTCTGGTGATAGGGCAAACCAATCAATCGTCACAATGTTCTGCTGCTGTAGATATTGCTGCGTGATGCATGCGGTGTGCGCACGTGCGTTATCTTGCTGGAGAAGCTGCAAGTCTGGATAATTTGTGAACGCAGGAGCAACCAATGCATCCAGAAGCTCATCTCGATATGTCACAGCATTAACATTTCCACAGAATACGTGAAGAGGCAAGCGATGGTGAAAACTGAATCCTCCCCAAATGTGAATACTGCCACCTGCAAATCGGTTGTGCTGACGAACACAGCAATCTGCAAAGCGCTCTCCACACCGTCACCAAATCCGCATACGTCCGTCAGCTAAGGATATGTTGAATCTGCTCTCGTCTGTGAATAGGACAGCATTCCACTGCAATCTAGTCCATCTGACATGTTGCTGTGCCCAATTGCACGCGCTGCTGACGATGTCTGTGAGTCAAGTTTGGCCCAACATAAGGTCGTCTTGCTGTAAGGCCTGTATCTCTGAGTCGTCGTATGACTGTCATTCGAGAGACTTGACCACATCTACCCACTATTGCTCTTGCTGTTTGACTTGCCGGGAGAGAACGATTCCTTAGGTGACTCAGCTCAATATGACGATCTTGCGCAGGGGTAGTAACTCGTGGTTGGCCACTCCGAAGTCTATCCCGAGCAGTGGCTCCGTAACGTTCATTGAGACGTACAATGGTGCTGTGGTGGGAATTCATCCTTCTGGCAATGGCCCGCGAGCTCATTCCGGTCTCCAACATACCAATGGCTCGTTGGCGGTCGTTTTCAGATAGTCGTGGCATTTCAAGCACATGTACTGGGTGTTTTGTCTCAACGGCCTTTTTATACCGAGTATACTGCCACAACGCGTACACATTTTCAGGTTCATAGCTGTTGGGAATCGTGTTGCACGTGTAACTTTCATTGTTTTCATGTAGTCTGATCACAAACCCGAGGGTTGAATCATGCACTTTCGATTCCAGCAGCCATTCGCTCTCTACCTCATGACAAACACGGGGAAAATCCATACCCACACTTTTTTTCAGCTTCTCAGCATCAGTATATATAATAGTGGTGCGTTTTTAATGTGCTTCAGTATATATACTGATGCCGAGAAGCTGGAAAAAAAAGGTGTGGGAATGGATATTGTTTTGTATTTTTAAAAATCTCAGCCCTCTATCTTTAGTATTAACAGACTGTAAAAGTTTAAAACTAAAAACATAACAAGATATTTGGTCACTCTTTTAATATGATACAAAAATATCAAACTGACCATGTCTTGACGGGTTACTTGCGAAGATATCAGAGTAAACTTGACCTTTGACCTCTATATTATCATCGTTATTTTCTTTTGTGTTCCTTGTGGAGCATGGAACCATCACTGCACGAAGCCTGCACCAAACAGTCACGTGACTTTTGTAGTGGTCAGTTCTATTGTAATTAGTTTGACATGATGATGTTGCCAGCCTCATGTACCACCTTATATTAGTCACCTTGTACGAATTGTCTGAGTATAACGTTCACTCAAGTACAGGGTAATGAGTACTGTTTCCGTAGTTTTATCGAAAAGCTAGTGTTAATATTTCTAACAAAGTCAACAATACACCATGAAAATAATGAAGATAAAGGCATACGTGTTCTTTAAGAGAATGTTGAATTTATCTGTCACAGTGTTTAGTGTACCGTTTCCGTATCTTCTCGAAAACATGACGCGATTGTTTCACTGGAAACAAACTTTCATTAAGAAAATTAATAGTGTGCGGATATTTCTCTTTTGGGTGTCCATAATGGCATAATATTGATTATATTCTAGGTCATTTAGTGGATAATTTATTTAACTATATGATGATGGGCAGAGAAAAATGGAACGAATAAAAAGAACTAACGTCACAAACAGGTTAATTAATGACGTCATATAGAAAATATTATTTGGTACGTAACAACATTTTTAGTAAAGAATTGTCTTGTTTATGTTTATCAGAATACATTCAAACGAATTAGTTATACCCTTTGATTCTTTGTCTTGTCAACCAACAGTTTTATTCTTGGTACAGGTTCTGTATTATCATATTTAGACTCTAGTTTTATTTTCTTCGGATTAGATTAAGAACTCGTCGTTCTGTCTTCATTCCACAACGTTGTTTCTCACTAACAATACTACTTTTGGAATATTTCAGTTGAATGAATTACAGTATGTCTCAAAGGTCTGAATTCATAGAGAATTCGGCAGCTACTTCTCTTTGTGAGTATCACTGTCTTGTGTACATGAGAACAATCTTTGTGCGCTCATCTGCTGCTAATGTCGAATCCATATTGGCACTGACAAAACATATTATGTAAGTTAGAAGTGAGAAAAAATGTATACAAGACAAACTGCCTATATTTCCAGACGTTTCACCCACCCCATAATTATTGACCAAATATTGTACGTAACCCTGTGAAATGTTTCTAGTATCCTCATGTGGTAGGCGTACCCCAGGCTAGGAACCCCTGCTCTACATGTCCTGAAAATCCTATCTTTCCGTTACGTAAGTCAATGTTATTAGTTTTGGCATCTATTTATTATATTAACTGTGACTTTCTGGCGTAGAGTTTGTAGAACTAGGTAGACCATTCTTCCAGTTCCAGAGAAACACATAATCTGCATGTATTCAGCACTGTCACCGTAATAAATATGAGGTAATGTCTAAATCATGTAAGTCGAGAATGTGTAATGTTGAGTACATTCTAGAACACGTAAACTGAGAATCAGTTTACAAATGTCAGAACACCACAACATTTTTGAAACAATCAATGTGGTTGCTGCGAGTTATAAACGTCGTGGTATTTTGAGGTCCCTCCTATAAACTTATGAAGTACACAGAATTTAAAAATCGTTTACAGCCAAACAGAAGCCAACATAATTTGGTGTTGTAACAGTAACGACTTAAACGTCTTATATGTACAAGTGCGCTGGTCGTTGTCGCGTTTGTCTGGGATATTCTGTGAAACTGTTTGTTTCATAAATTGAGTTACATCACTTGTCAGCGCTAGCAACACTTATTTTGTGAGGTGATGATATATTAATTCAAAATAGGTAAACATTAGCAATGTGAGATTGCAGAGCAGATAAGATTTGACAGCGCCTAGATATGCATCATGGGAAGACTTTTCAATTATTTTATAATGGACAAAGTTCATCAAAGTATTATATTTAAATAAAAACAGTAGTGGGTAAACGTTTAAAGATGTTTGTCAATACTTGACCTTGTGTGACCTGTCGGTCAGTTAAATGCGCAAGTAGTTATATTGATTTTAATTTCAATCAGAGTTAATCCTTTATATGTTGTTGTTGTTCAAGTGCTACAGGCCTTCCGCCTGAGATGGAGTTTCTTGACTTGTGCTAATTTTTCTTCAAAGGTTTGTTCTTACCCTTTAGGTTTAGTGATAAGCAAAACAGTCTCAACATGACAAGGTATATCCGCAAGAAATACTGTAAAGTTCCAAAAACAGCAATGCAGTAAATTCAACAAGAAGTTTATTGATCGTCGATTGACAAGCACTGGTATTTTCACAATGACATGATCGTTACTTACTTATAAACAAAATAGTGTAATATCCAAAAGGAAAATATATCCAACAGAAGAAAAAAATAAACTGGTCTTGATAACCTCAAAGACGAAGTTCACCTAACACTACAAACTGCCTAGCACAAATTTCTATCTATCTAATCTCCAAGACGAAACTCGAATCTGGCTTGCCTAACTAAACACAATGATATATACCTAGCAAATCTCCGCCCTTTCTCGCATTTTTCCACCTTTTATACAGCTACTTCTTTTTCCCGCCATTTTTCACACGACTCATTCTTTTTTCCACACGTTACAGTTTTCTACAGACGTCTCTCTGTTTTCGACATTTTGCACATGTCTTTCTTTCTTTTCGACTTTTGTCACAACTCTCTTTTCCATCTAAACAATGGGAAAAAAAACCAACTCACAACATTCATTTCACACTTTCCGCGCATAACATCCATTCCTCATTATTATCTGGGACTGCCCTACATTTTCCCTCTCAGAGCAGTGACTGCTAACTGAACTTTTGATGATTCTGCGTTTTGTGCAAAAACGCTCTATCTGCCTTGTGTGTGAGTGTTGATCATCATTGACTTAGTGGTTCATGGAACCATCACTGTAGTTAGAGATGTTTGTAAATACTTGATCTTGTGTGTGAGTATTGATCATCATTGACTTAGTGGTTCATGGAACCATCACTATACTTATAGATGTTTGTAAATACTTGACATTGTGTATGAGTGTTGATCATCATTGACTTAGTGGTTCATGGAACCATCACTGTAGTTAGAGATGAGTGTAAATACTTGACCTTGTGTGTGAGTGTAATCATCATTGACTTAGTGGTTCATGGAACCATCACTGTAGTTAGAGATAAGTGTAAATACTTGACCTTGTGTGTGAGTGTTGATCATCATTGACTTAGTGGTTCATGGAACCACCACTGTAGTTAGAGATGAGCGTAAATACTTGACCTTGTGTGTGAGTGTTGATCATCATTGACTTAGTGGTTCATGGAACCATCACTGTAGTTAGAGATACGTGTAAATACTTGATTTTTGTCTTTCTTACGAACGATGACCATAGGTGATGAGTAAGGGGCATTGGAAGGTTCTATAATTCCTAAATTAATCATTTGTTTTAATTCTTTTTCAACCTGGTGCTGGTAGTGAATAGGGACAGGATAGGGGCGTAGACGAATTGGTCGATCATCTGTAAGGACGATGTCATGCGAAATAACTGATGTACGACCTGGTATGTCTGTGAGGACATCTGGAAAAGATTCTAGAAGACTAGAGACTTGGGAATGTTGTTCAGAAGACAAAGCTGGACAAATAGCGACATCCTTCCATGTCTCAGTTGATTGAAGAGAAAAGACAGCTAAGTTCACGGGAGTATCCAGAAAAGAGGATTCTTCCTCATGAATTACCGATAGCGCAGAGTAGTGAGTAGCAGGCCCAGGGTGCTCATCAACTGCTTGAAAGATGGCTTGAAGATGTTCCGGTCTAGTGTGGAATTCCTTAAGCATGTTTATGTGAAAGGTCTTCCTTTTCCCTTCTAAGATGTAGTCAACATCAGAAATGCGCGACAACACTTTATATGGACCATTCCAAGCAATTAAAAGTCTTTTTTCTTTCCTTGGTAGCAGCACAAAAGCTTCGTCGCCAGGTAATAGTTGACGTAATCGTCTATTACGATTTTGGAACTGGCGTGATCTTGATTTAGCAGCCTCTGAAGAAGCTGTAGTCAGTTGGCAGGCATCTATAATGTTACGCCGGAGGTTAACGACGTATTCATACGATGACTGGATGTCCTGAGTCATCTCTGAGTCTATGAGTAGGTAATTAATAAGTGACATGGGACCTAGAGGTTGAGCTCCAAACACAAGCTCAAAAGGCGAGAAACCGGTCTGTTCATTTGCTACCTCACGGTATGCGAACAGTACGGCGGGTAAAACCCTGTCCCAATCTTGAGGATATTTCACTGTAACCTTTCCTAATAACTGCTTTAACGTCCGGTTAAGACGTTCCACCATGCCATTGCTCATCGCATGGTAAACACTACTGAGAGACCTGTCGATATTGAGGCATTTCATAACAGCAGTCATAGTGTCAGATACAAATTGGGTACCTCGATCTGAAAGAAGTTTTCGGGGAAAACCAAGTCTAGAAAAAATCAAGAAGAGGGCATCAGCAACGTCATTAGTGGTGATGTTCTTAAGAGGAATGGCCTCGGGCCATCGAGTGCACATGTCGATACATGTGAGCACATACCTGTGTCCCCTAGCGGACATAACAGGTAAAGGACCGATAATATCAACGGCCATTTTCTCAAAGGGGCGTACAGGTATATCACACGCCTGAATTGGGGCAGTATGATAGGCTCCTCTTGATTTTACCTCTTGACAAATAACGTTATCGGACGGTTCGTAGAACGAAGCTATCAGACGGTTCGTAGAACGAAGCTATCAGACGGTTCGTAGAACTAAGCTATCAGACGGTTCGTAGAACGAAGCTATCTGACGGTTCGTAGAACGAAGCTATCAGACGGTACGTAGAACGAAACTATTAGACTGTTCGTAGAACGAAGCCATTCGACTGTTCGTAGAAGAAGCTATCAGACGGTTCGTAGAACAAAGCTATCAGACTGTGAAGTGTCATCATTACTGAAGAACTGTTGAAACAACGGCTGCAGTAGTCATCGATGCTAAGCGAAGTGCTTAACAAAAGGCAACAGCAAAGAACATTAACATTACTCTATCGAGTTTCTATGAAGATAACACTTTAATCAAAAATTAACCATCATTTCAACCTGTGAAAACTAATTGATTATTCAATTTGTGACATGTTATTTTAAAACATAACAATCATAATTGATTCGGTTATTATATGTTTGAAAGCAAACTTATGTGCAAGACTCTTTAATACATATTTACACTTAGACATATATTTACATATATAGAGCTAGTCCTTATAAAAGAATTTCGCTAGATTTACACCAGCTGGGGGCTTGTACGGGCTAAAACCTTTGCTTATTTCTTCATAAAAGGCTGCGAACCTATATAAGTTAACAATTGCCCTTCCAATACCCCATTGTTCTTGACTTCGGGAATATCTTATGAATACTACCTTGGGATAGAAGGGACATTACTCTTCTATCTACAACTCTGCCAAGATTAATCTTGTGCGAAGGTAGGCACATTTGACGACCTATTTTACATACTATTGAGTTTTGGCCACTGTTGCACCACTATTGCAGAGCTAAAAAAGGGGGGGGGGCAGTCCGTCACATACTATCACGAAACATATGGGAAACCAACAGCCAGGGATCTAGATCTCCAGGACGACCAAGAATTCGCTAGGAGAACAACATTAGACAATCCCTGATGGACCGAGGACTGGACTGAAACCAGGCCAAAAGATATACAGCTTACAGGATAACATGGCGCTCCCTCTGGGTAACCTGTACACACCAAGGTAGAAAAGGTTTGTTTTGTTTTGTTTTAAGGACCATCTACATTGTACACGGAAAACTCCATCAGTGGTCCGATCTTCTCCTTTAGCTCACAAGGAGAATCTCGGCACAGTGCACGAACTCCAAAGCATCGGCGAGCATGCCAATGTGTGTATAAAGGAATCACACATTCTATAAATATTTTTGTATCGGATAGGTTTTCTTAATTGTGTAAACTCTGGCACGGCAGCGGCCGTATGGCCTGCTCTTTACGATTTCCAACTGCGGAGTAATTGTTAACGTGCGAAACTTGTACACCGGACATACTATTTTTTCGCCCTGGTCCAATAAGGCTAGCTATCCGGACTCACTACTCAGGGAATCAGGGGGGAGTAAGACATTATTTAGTACAAAGTGGTTCTGAAAAAATTCTATCAAGAATATTCCCTGTATTGGGAACCGACCCCAGTGCCTTTAGAATTAGATGCGGACGCCATGCCTCTTAACCACTCTGGTCCCCGGGATAGGAGAGAACCGACCAAGTCAGAAAATGTGTTTAAAGGATTGTCGAAGTGCGCTATTTGGCGCCGATGGTACATTTCGGTGTGCACATCTGAGACTGCAACGAGATGTTACTGACTTCTACTATCATTGAAAGTGGCAGAGGATATAAGTGTTCACTTCTTTAATTTGCGCATCAAACTCTATATTATTTAAAGTATTATAATTCTAAACATGGTTAACACAAGTTTTTTAACAACTTAACAATTGTACTGATAGAAGTAATAGATTTTTTTGTGCCTTAAATAAATGTGTGTACGGAATTGATAAAAAATAAATAAAAATTATAATCTGTTATTTAGTTTGATATTTTATTAATAGTTGAATTGTTCCCCTTTTAAAATTAATTGGATGGTTTCCCCTAACTTCATTATCTCTGCTGCTTAAAGTATCATATGGTTAAGTTTTCTTGTTTCTTTTTTTTTCTCACTTATTTCCGAGATTGGACGTGACGTCAAAACCTGACAAGAGGTGTGATCTCCTGGTTATAAGTCGGGTATATTGTGTATAAACCCGATATATACAATACAGGATTGACACAGAGTATTTTGTATTAAATACACCTATGCCTTAGTCCTCGAAATACTACACACGAGAGAGAGAGAGAGAGAGAGAGGGGTGGAGTCAAACACATTCAAGGAATAACCAACACTATCAGTATTCCCAACTCTGACTTATGTATTTAAATACTTGTCACCACAAAGATACAACAATATACATAGTCCGTGAAGTGTAACACATTAATGAAAATCCCAGATAACAAAGTGCATTATCTTGTCACAAATAAATATCGACTTGCACTCGACAGTTCACGTCCGCCATCATGACCACAAATCTCCCCGCGCTCTCCTTGACTGCCCCAATCCGAACGCCCCTTGCGTTCACCTCTGACCTGCTGACCTCGCAGTCTCTGTTGTTAAGTTATGTGTATGAGAACACGTCTCATACCCGACTGACATTATGTACCCGCCCCCAGCGGAGCACTGCCAGTCCACAGCTGTGTTCATCACACTGTGACATCTACTCTCCCGCCCTGGGAAAAAAAACGAAGTTTTTTTTTTTTTTTTCTCTGGAAAACACCAAACATCCGGCTTTTGAGCCAAGTATACATTCATTTCCTTCTTGTCTTCACACATCTTGCATACTCAATTAAACATCATGTGGGGGAAAACTAAGAAATAAACAAGCATTCTACAAACGAGACAGAGTGTCAGCTACCACGTTAAGCTTACCCTCTAGAGGTAAAACAGTAAACTTGTACTGCTGCAGTAAGAGAGCCCAACGAGTTAATTTTGAGCTTGTCGATTTCGACGACTGTAAAAATGAGAGTGGTCGATGGTCTGTCTGTAATACAAAATGTGAACCTATCAAATATCGGGACAACTTTGAAACTGCCCACACAATTGCCAAGCACTCCCTTTCAATCGTAGAGTACCTAGTCTCAGCCGGCAACAGCTTCCGACTCACATACATCACTGGATGTAAGGTACTCTGGTCGTCTTGCATTAAACAAGCACCAATTCCTACAGAAGATGCGTCTGTCCGCAAAACAAAGGGTTTGCGTAAATCTGGCAACAGTAAGATGGGTTTCCTAGAGAACACCCTCTTGATTTTGGATAAGGCTATCTCGCAATCTTGTGTCCACACGACCCTATTTGGCATCCCATTACTCGTTAGCGAGGTAAGTGTAGCTGCAATGGAAGAGAACTGAGGGATGAACTTGTGATAAAAATTCACAAGTCCAATTAGACTTTTCACTTGCTTTTTTGTTTTAGGTGTCTGCAACTGTAAAATTTTTGTAACTGTCTCATCTTCCGGTTTCATGTGATTATGACCTACAGTATGTCCTAAGAAATTTAACTCTTTAAAACCTATGCAAACTTTACTCGGCCGTGCCGTTAAATTATGCTCTCTTAGACACTGCAATAGGGAAGACAACCCAATCATGTGATCCTCCCATGACTCATGAAACAAACATATATCGTCGATATAAGTAATAATATCAGATCGATGTCCTAACAACCTTCTTATCATCCTCACAAATGTGGCTGGCGCGTTCACTAAGCCAAAGCACATGACATTGAACTGAAATAATACTTTGGGGGTGCTAAACGCTGTTAGAGGTTTCGCAGCCTCCACGAGGGGTACCTGCCAATAGCCTCTAGACAGATCGAGTTTGCTGAAATATGTAGCGTGGGTAAGTTGTGTTAACAGATCTTCCTGATTAGGTATTGGTTCAGCGTCAACGACGGTGATGCTGTTCAATCTCCGAAAGTCAATACATATACGAAGAGATCCGTTCTTCTTGCGAACCACAACCATTGGAAAAGAATATGGTGACTCAGATGGAGAAATGATACCCAGTCGTTGCATGTCATCAATTTCTTTCTCGACAGCCGATTTGAAATGCATGGGCAATGGATACGGTTTTACCCTAATAGGCTGATCGCATGTCAGAGTGATATCATGACAAATCAGGTCTGTCCGTCCTGGCAGATCTGTGAGGACATCCTTAAACTCCGCTAATATCTTCTGTACTTCCGACTTTTGTTCTACTGTTAGGTCATCACTGATCCGCACCATATTCCATGACTCTGAAGCAACCAGGGGTACGAGGGATAACTGGATATTCCCTTCACCTTTTTCCTCTCCCGTGTCATCAATTACTGCCGTACATGCCACTTTCGCTTCAGTCTGTGCTGCCCTTGTGACTGCTTTCAATG
Organism: Oreohelix idahoensis; assembly: GCA_024509875.1. Lineage (NCBI taxonomy): Eukaryota > Metazoa > Mollusca > Gastropoda > Stylommatophora > Oreohelicidae > Oreohelix > Oreohelix idahoensis. The sequence goes on along the minus strand of JAMPIV010011720.1, from coordinate 62,803 downwards.
ACTCAGGTCGTTCTACATATGGTCTCAGCATATTCACATGAAATACCTTCTCCTTATTTCGGACCGAAATTAGGTAATCGACATCTGTCATTTTTTTAACCACCTTGAATGGTTCTTGCCACGTAATACTCAAGCGATCCTCTTTAGCTGGTAAAAGAAGCCAAACTTCCTCACCTGGAATCAGAGATACTAATTTGGAGTTCCGATTTGCGTATTTCCGATACCGTGCTAACGAGACCGCCAAGCAGTCACGTGCCACCAAACAAGATTTTACAATACGTTCTCTAAGGCTGACTACATACTCATAACTCGTAACTGAAGTGCTATTTGCACATTTTCCAGTTAATAAATCCTTCAGTATGTGCATCGGCCCCCTTGGGTTTGCCCCATACAGTAATTCGAAAGGGGAAAATCCTGTACTCTCTTGGGGTGACTCCCTATAGGCAAAAAGGACCGCTGGGAGTAACCTATCCCATTCTTGCGGAGATTCTGCGGTCACTTTTGCCAGCATGTGTTTTAATGCACCGTTAAAACGCTCGCAAACTCCGTTTGACTGAGGGTGATATGGACTCGTGAATGTTTGGGCAATACCCAACAGCCCAGTGATTTCTGACATCTCCTTAGAAATGAACTGACGGCCCCTATCCGATAATATTTCTTCCGGAAAACCAAACCTGCAAAACAGCATCTGCAAAGCCTCTGCGACTGCTTGTGAAGTAATATTCTTCATCGGCACCGCCTCCGGCCACCTGGTGCATAAATCTACCATCGTTAAAATAAAACGATATCCCCTGTCTGAAGTGACCGAGAGGGGGCATATAATATCAATCGCTACTTTCTGGAACGGTCGGACTGACAAGTCCGTAACCTGCACTGGAGCTTTGGGAGTTCTGCCTTTATGCCTCATCTGTTGGCATATCTTACAGGACCTACAATATAGTTTAATGTCCTTGCTAAACAATGGCCAGTAAAATTGTGACAGCACCCTCTGGCGCGTTCGAGCCACACCCATATGTCCCGCGAAAGGGGAGTCATGTGCAACCTCTAACACTTTTGCTCTAAGACTACATGGTACCACCACTTGGCGCTGAGTTTGTACTCCCTTAGCGAAACATCTAGTGAGAACATCATTCTTGAGCTCGAACCAATGTCTGGCCAACTTCGTGCACTTTACATCACCTCTCTCGGCAAAGTTGTAAAATTTACGCAATGATCCGTCCGACCGTTGGTGCTGGATAAAGTTCGACACCTGTGTATCCTGACTCCCTTTGACCAATTCCGATGTCTTAGCTTCATGATGCGTCGCTTCTAATGCGTCATCTGCCTTTGACTGCGCCCTCGTAATCACCGCATTGGCCATAAGCACCCGATTGTCCCTCCATTTCTTGATGTCCATCTGAGTACATTCCTGCACACCTTGCACATTACCCACAATCAAATCCGCTATCGGTGCTTCGAGTACACAGGCCTGTACTCTACCAGATATGAAGGGAGTGTCCACCTCAATAATGGCAAGAGGGTAATATTCAATGTTACCCCCGAAAGTGACGCATCTTGCTGTCTTACCTATCAAACATGAGTCGTCAATGCAGGATCTACGCACACCTATAGTTGTGCATCCCGTGTCTCTCAACACAGACACCTCCTGTTTTTGCACAAATCCTGGATGCAATTCCAAATGACCATTTTCTTGAAGAGAAGAGAGACAAGGCAGAGTGTGACCACAGATAAGCATAGGCTTACCGTCTGGTTCAAATACGGGCTTACACCCTTCGCAATTCTCATTGTTAAAGGTTTCTAATATGCAAGCCGAATTAGCTCGTTCTGAATTATTAGCACAGACCTTTGCCAAATGTCCTGTTCCCTTACAGAGACTACAGTGTAGCTGAGTATTGCTATCCTTTTTCGGACTGTTGTTTGGAGAATGTTTGTCTACTCGGTCTGACTCCTTTTTCTCAAATGATTTGTTTCTTTGGTAAGGTGAGCTTTTGCGAAATCGTCTTTGTTCCTGCTCCTTTGGCGCATCTATCTGGATCTGATTTCGCGGGTACCTATCATGTCTGTCTCCAGTATATCTGTATTGATTTTTATCAGACTGATAGTTAAATTTCTTCCTCGGTGATCTAAGGTCCCGATAATTGTCATACCGTGCAGGAGATCTGTCTCCCCGAAAGTAGGGTCTATCATAATTAAATCTTCTGGAGCCAAATCTATCGGCACTCTTTGATCTATGTTGATTGTAAGGTTTTCTAGTAACCTTTCCTATACTCGCTGAAAAAGTTTCAGTGATACTTTCCCTATGTATGACCTTTCCTGGATGCGCAGTGACATATTGGTGTCCTAATTCTGACATCATACCGATGTTTTTGGGCTTGCGTTCCTGGAAAAACGCAATAAGCTCAGATGAACACGACGATAATACTTTGTCTCGTAACATAAGGTCGAAAAGCCCATCGAAGTCTCTAGTAATACCTTCCATCTCAATCCATCGATTTAGCAGCTGAGTAATTTTTGCAATGAAATCCTCAAAATCCTGATTGACGCTTGGTCTCACGTCTCGGAAACGAGCCCGATACCCTTCCGCCGTTAGCCAAAATTTCCTTAACAACCTCTCCTTGACTATGTCATAATTTGCTCTGTCGGCTATAGGGATGCTATACACAGTTTCTAACGCAGATCCTGAAAGCAAGTTTCCCAGCAGAACAGGCCATTCTTCCTTCTTTATCTTCCACGCCAAAACTTCTGCTTCAAAACGTTCTAAATACACGTCCATGCTGTCCAAATCTTGATTAAAATTGGGTAACCGTAGTCTATAGGGACGTGAGAATTCTTTCCCACCTGAATCCTGCTTCCTGGATTCATTATCTAGCTTCTTCAGATTTACTTCTCTGTCAGCTTCAATTCTCTTCATCTCTTTCTCTGCTTCTATCTTCAATTTGTCAGCTTCAATTTTCTTCATCTCTTTCTCTGCTTCCATCTTCTTCATCTCTTTCTCTGCTTCCATCTTCTTCATCTCTTTCTCTGCTTCCATCTTCTTCATCTCTTTCTCTGCTTCTATCTTCAATTTCTGGAATTTTCTTTCCTCACATCGTTCCATTCTATCCTGATCCTGTTTTTCTTTCCATTTTTTTTCTGCCCATTCCTGTAGAGCAGGGCCTGTTAATGCTAGCGCTTTACCAGCATCAACAAATTCTAAGAGGCTAGCCATCGTTATGTAATGTAATAATATCAAAATTTCTTAACGCAGTACTCAGTGTACAAAAAAAAAAAAACGTTCAGTATTCTTCACTGGAAAATTATCAGATAGTGTACTAGAAAATGAATCAAAATTATATGCAATACTCAGTCAGAAATACTGACTGTACCAAACAAATGGGTGTATTCCGTATTATTATGTGAAGTTATTCAACAGCACAACTTGCTGTACCCATAACACCCTTAATATTTAAACAGTGTAACCAAACCTCACTGCAATATAATTAATGGCATAAACATACATGTGATTCTCAACCAAACAAAGAACTACGTTTACACAAGCAAAAGTACCCAACCTACTCTTTTGCTATAGGTATTGGAATTGAAATTGAGATACACTTCACTAAGACAAAACAAACAAAAATACAAACAATGTTGACACTAATGAAGGTGATTAAGATGACCTTACTATACGAACGAACACAACAGTACGGTGGAATAAGAAAAAAAAAATACACTCAGACAGCAGCAGATGTCTAATTACAAACCGTAGCTGTTAACAAATGAAAACAAGAGTTTGGGAAATTAACGTATGTACATGATAGTAAGAAAAATACAAGAGAATACTCCAATTAAACATGACGAAGAGACACTATTACAAATATGACACCGTGCAAACAAACAAGACCTGCACCACTAATACACTAAAATGTGCAACGTGAATTATGCAAGGCAGCCAATAGGGGCAACTCTATGAGCCCGTGCTCCAGCACACAATTCACTCAGCAACAGTCCTAAAGAACAGTTTAGCACAATCTCTTTCCGCAATGCAAAAGAGAAAATCCTAAACCCACACCACAACCAAATGACACGAAAATTATACTTCTACGAAGACCCAACAAAAACCTACAATAGACAATGAAGTGACCAAAGGTAGTATGATGCAACACCCCACCAGTTGGATGACGTACTCACCAACCCAATGTAAAAAAGATCACAGGAGAATGATTATTAATTATATAATATTACAAAGTAGAGAGGTACTCAAAGAAAAATAAGTGTCAAATAATATATAATAACAATAATACTACATTAAGAAAATTAATTATAAATCAATTAAATTGATGATCTCCGAAGGTCTGGGTTCCTGATGATGACGTTGATATCCACAGCACCCTAGTCACGAATGATCCAATGGTCCACACAACGAACAACACGTTACAAAGTTACATAAAGTTACCAATATTGTCCATTAGGATGACCCCTGAGTGGTCCTAGCACTATCATGTAAGGCACAAAGTCCACGCTTGTCTCCAGATAGTGCCTTGTCTTCACTGAAATACCACAGGGATGTCACGCAAAAAGTCAGTCCACTCGCATCAAAGTTCTACCACAAAAGTATGCTAGCCCGTCGTCAGCACAAAGTGAGGTTTTGTCAGCTCCACTCCAATAACATCTCACGAGTTCATGAAAGTTAACACCGTTTGCACAGGTGTAATGCAGCCTTCTACGTGAGAAAAAGTTCAATACAGATTGTGATGATGGACTGCAATGTTTTGTATAAGGCAACGATCGTAACGTAAATCTGGTACTGTTCAGCTTCTGGCCCCTTCCGTAACGACTGTGTGTAAAATGTTGATACTGTAATGCATCAGTTCCAGTGTTGGCATGCACCCAGTTCCACAAGAAGACTCAACCACTTAATTTCCACAGGTACATCGTCTCCTGAGCCAGTAAACACTGTATAGTGGCAACACTGTCCCACTGTTGGCTTTCAAACGGCGCTGCAGCGGCCTGTAGTCTTGATCACTCAGACGCTGAAATAAATGCTACCAAGGCTACCATCCACTTGTTCGTAAAGCATGAGTTAGCAGCAACATCTTCATCATCTCAGCTTGGCCGACAATCGTATATACCTGAAACCGACCCTGCTACAATTTGGTTCACCCTGCAGACGTTGGCCGACAACGGCGTCGTTTTCTTAACCATAGGAGTGCTCAATGTCGCACTGACGTTTTGTTAGATCTGGCACTCTCGTACAACTGTTCATACCAGGCTAACCATTTTCATCGTCAACCAGGAATTACAAGGTAAATCCCTCTAACTGACAATTTTTGCCTATCAACTGGAGCTACCTTCAACTTGCAAAGCGACACAAATGTCCTTATGCGCTATTGCACATGTAACGTCACAGCGTACTGTTAATGATAAATCCCGCCTTGTATTTCCGCTCTCGCTACATCCTTAATGAAAGTCATAATTCTTTATACTCCTCTAACACACCTCCAAAATTTTAAACTTGCAACACAGTTCGTGAACTGAAAATCACTCGTGGCAAAAAAAATACCACCCTTCACTGTGTATCGCTAATCCGTGACCCGTGACACACTATTCAAAAAAAGTACCTGACAACTGCGTGAATGACAGCAGGTCTGCGATGTACGTGACCCAAAATAGATTTCTGACCTGGCGTTGCACTGAAACTCATACCAGTGGCAAATTTACACTTCCTATTTTTCATCAGCATATGAAAAGATAATCAAACTTGAGGACCGAAATACGAGCTCCCCAGCTGACACAGGGTATTTTGTATTAAATACACCTATGCCTTAGTCCTCGAAATACTACACACGAGAGAGAGAGAGGGGTGGAGTCAAACACATTCAAGGAATAACCAACACTATCAGTATTCCCAACTCTGACTTCTGTATTTAAATACTTGTCACCACAAAGATACAACAATATACATAGTCCGTGAAGTGTAACACATTAATGAAAATCCCAGATAACAAAGTGCATTATCTTGTCACAAATAAATATCGACTTGCACTCGACAGTTCACGTCCGCCATCATGACCACAAATCTCCCCGCGTTCTCCTTGACTGCCCCAATCCGAACGCCCCTTGCGTTCACCTCTGACCTGCTGACCTCGCAGTCTCTGTTGTTAAGTTATGTGTATGAGAACACGTCTCATACCCGACTGACATTATGTACCCGCCCCCAGCGGAGCACTGCCAGTCCACAGCTGTGTTCATCACACTGTGACAAGGATATATACCACACGACATGAAGACATCAGTTTTCATAACATTGCCCAAAAAAAAAACCAAATGCAACAGAATGTTCAGACTTCAGAACAATGAACAATCAGCCTGACATGAAAAAACAAATGCAACAGAATTTTTAAGAACAATCAGCCTGCATGCAATTAAGATACAAAATCATACAGGAAAGAATAAAAAGTAAAGTAGACAGTGAAATCCAAGAAGAACAGTTTGGTTTTAGACGGAACAGTGGAACAAGAGAGGCAATATTTTGCCTAAGTATATTAGCAGAAAAATATACAGAGGTCCAAAAAAGTATGTATATGTGCTTCATTGACTATAAGAAGGCTTTTGACAGAGTCCATCATGAGAAAATAATTGAATGCCTCAAAGACATAGGTATTGATGGAAAAGATATAAGAATACTCAGTAACCTTTATTGGAAGCAAACTGCCACAGTAAGATCGGGAAGGAATTATTCACCATACATAGACATAAAAAGAGGTGTCAGACAAGGTTGTATGCTGTCCCCCTGCCTATTTAATTTATACACCGAAAAAATTTTCAAACAGATACAGGAAATACCAGGACTGAACATCAGTGGAAGGTCAATAAACAACCTTAGATATGCAGATGATACCGTGTTGTTAGCTGAAAGCGAACAGGAGTTACAAGAACTAGTGAAACTAGTGAACAGTATAAGTCATGAATAATTGCTGCTTAATTGCTGCTTAATTGCTGGGATGCAAGGTTGATAATCATTCTGTATAAAAGATAGAAAAACACGAAATGCAATACAAATCATATTATAATCTGACGCGCGATAAATTTACGTTTAAACTATTTTCTACCTCGCGTCTTCAATTATATAAATTCAAGAAAAGCTCTCCGCGGGTCTAATAGTTAAAGCACACGTCTATATGTACAGAACTAAACTGTATTAAATAGTTATAATTCCCTTAACGGCTGCAAATTAATTTACACGTCTATTGTATTAGGAAAATAACTTATAGATGTAACATTAGTTTGCACCAGAATTTTGAAATGGGTTTATTTAGTATGTGAAATTTTACACCAAAATCCAGTGAAATAAAATGAAATAACTAGACCACTGATAACTTTAAAACAAATATATTATACCGTTGCATAGAAAAGCATTCACTGCATTAAGATGAATATCCAGAGGGAATCAAACAGGATTTCACTATAGCGAGTGCTACTGTAAATATCTGGTAACGAGTGAAAAAATGCATTTCTTCAGGGTCTGTATATATCTAACTGGAATGGAACTTAAGGGGTACATGTTAGAATTTCGCGCCTCTTACGTTCTCCTGGGAAAATCGAAATTCTAGCCGCCATGCTAACAGATGCCGCCCGACTAAAAGAGGGAGACGGCTCCTGGTTTCCGATTTCTGTTCGTGATTACTCCATTTTCTGGCCGCTTCGTCTTTCCCCGTTCGTCTTTGACTGCGGGCACTTCTGCGGTTCACGCTGGGATGTAAAAAATCGGCGAGACTCTGCTTTCCCTGTTCTATGGACCGCCACTGCCTTTGACTGCTATCGTTTTTCGCGCTCTCCTGTGGTTCGCACCGAGATGCGAAATGCCGATGAGAACTTTCTACGAGAAACTAGCTTCTCTGTTCTGGGGGATCGTCTTGCCTTAGATCCCGCCGCTTCGACGTTTTGTTCTGGCACCGCCTATAAGGCAAGTACGAAGAAAAGGGGACAGGCACACTGGGGAAATAACTGCTTCTGGCCGCTCTAGAGGTAACAGTGGGCGTGATTTTACCTCCCCTTTGAGGCCATGCGATCACCAGACTGGACGGAAGATAACAGTCACATATTTAATGAGCAAACGTGGTGAGGAGTGCACTTTTCTTTTCTGCATGTTAATGAGCCCGGGTGGCGGAGTCCCCGCTGAAGAAAAATTCCTACAATTCATGGGTTCAGATGTTATAGGAGGGTCCTTATCATAATCCAACATTTCAGGGCCAGCTGAGTGGTCCGTCACAGATGTGTAGGAATTTTAGCTAAAGGATTTTAGCAAGCCAGAGTAAGCTTTCTTCTGTTATCTAATTTTTTTTTTTTAGTCAGTAGTTTGCCATCAATTACCTGACATCTGCCAGTGTATTGTAAGAAGTATAGCCAGTGAAGTTCTGTGTAAAAGGTTTGGTGGTATTGTTAATTAATATATATCTATATGAATTTAGGACCTACGGCTGATGTAGTACTGTGTAATATATTAAGAGTACCAGGCTACGTTATGATAACTGTGGAGATAATAGTGTATGAACTTAAGAGTTTTGGTGAACTAAAGTGGCCATGGGTATTTAAGTTAGTTGCTGAAGGATACGTGATGCGAAGGGTGTTTAGTATTATGATACGGTGTAGGCAGTTGTAAGAAAATTTATTTGTGCTATTCTGATAACCTTCAATGGGCTGCCTTTAATATAAGAATAGTATTATTTAGTAAAATATATACTATCGGGATACAGCGATGCTGTGTTGTGACGCGTATCTGCCCAAGGTCACGAGCTGGCCTCAGATGCAATCAGGTAGCCCGGGTCTGTGTTAAGCGTAAGAGGCAAGCTATTGTTTGTGAAATAGAGGGGAGGGGTGAGCTGTTAAGTCAGACCTGAGGGTAGAAATATGGTAGAGCATGAGGGCTTGTATTTAGTGGAGTTTTATTATGGTATGGGAAAGCGGGGTGTATGTAAATCTTTGGTTGTTAATGTGTTTTAATTATGAATTTTGTGAATTGATGTATATAAGTTGCTATTTTGTTTTACAGCGATTCACGGCGTTGTAGGTAACGGACCAAGCCTGCAACGGACTTTGCCTTCTCGGAGAGGGAGACATGAGACATCATCATAATTGAAAAACAGGGTACGTGCAAAGTACTTACGTCTGCAAGACGGAGAGACATTAGGAATTCTCTAGACGTGAGGAAACATATACATCAGCGTGGAATTGCCTAGAAATTGGAGCACTTGACTCCTACGGCCCAATAAACAACAGGCTACGTTGCCTGGTATTGTTTACATACTGCCACAATAAAGCAGCAGGCCAAAACCCGAAGTGGTTTTAATTGTCGTTGTGTGAAGAATTGAGTTGCCATCATCATTGCTAGATCTACAGCCAGAGGCAAATATATATATATATATATAGTCACCAAGGGCCCATCGTCGCTTATTCTGAAGAGGAGAGAGGGAGATCATACCTTTCTAAATGCTAACGAGAGGAGGTACCTGACGAAGGGTAAAGTATCTGAGCCTCAGACGAAGGCGATAGCGTCAGGAAGGAATGAGCTGAAGGAGAGGGAAGAGAGTGGATTTAGTAGTTTTCAGGAACTGTAGAGTAGATAGATAACACTTGGAGGGGAGCCTCTGAGTTAGTTCTGCAGAATTCAGTGAAATAGGATTTAGTTGTGTATAAGGTAGTTGTGTAGGACCTCCAGGAGCGCCTTTGAGACATTTTAGTCAGATTAGTTATTAAGTCTTCCTCTGACTGGTTAAACGGGACAGAGGGAAAACTAGTGGAGAGTATCCTTGTGGTGTGGGGGACTCCACAGTATTGTTGTTTTTCTCTAATGTAAAGATTTTTTTTGTATTAATAAACTAATAAATGTGCACTGGGTCAGTTTGTCTGTCACTATACTGTACCTGTGTTCCTTAACTGTACAGTTGTGTCTGTGGATATACATTAGTGTAAGCCTTATCTTCCTCGGAGCAAGAGGTAGTGAGGCAGTAGCTATAAAAACCAAGTCACAAGTGGCGAGGGAGAGTCAATCTAGGTTCGCACCCTTGAAGCTATAAGTCTCATCCTCCACAGTCACTTTAATTCTCATCTTAATCTATCTCAGACTTCCCTTAAATTGGTGTCTTGTTTCTTTACTCAGACATACTCTTTGATCAGCCATTTCGTGACACCCCCAAAACAGACCATTACAGATATATATACAAAATCAAATGGTTAATATTTAATTTCAAAAATCGATAAGAAAGGATAGAGAATTTCACATTGGAATTGTAGGGGTATCAAAACGAGTTTTGCACCCCTTCTTGCAGAAACCGGAGGACATAAACACAATATATGCCCTACAAGAGACACATTTAAACACCAATAGTAGGTATTGTTGCAAAGGTCTTAAGATACTCAGGCACTATAAGAAACAAGGCAGAAGGGAGGGTCGCATTCGTAGTATACGACACATTAAAAATTATAGACTGGTAAATATTTGATACAACAAACATTGAAGGTAGTCAGGTTACAATAGATAGTCAACCAACCAGTCTAACAATCCTAAACATATACGGTGAGAATGGAACAATTAAAGATGCAGATATTTTAGCCATAAGCACTAGACTAGGCCTCAAAACGGTCATAAGGTGATTTTAAATCCCGTCATTATGCTTGGGGTGGACACCATGTGGACAACGCAGGAAAGCGCCTACTACACTTTATAGACAACAACGACCTGCTAATACAAAAAGATGGAACAGCAACTAGATTCAATCCACAAGCTAATGGGGGTAGATTCAGCAAGAGACATAAGTATAGCAACTAACAACTTAGCTAATGCAAATAGGGAAGTGTTACAAGACACAAACTCAGACCATCTGCCAATTGTAATTACCATGCAAGAAAATATTGTTCCAAACCCAGGACCAGAGAAACTTTAAAAAAGCAAACTGGGAAACCTTCCAATCAGAGCTGGAAGTATTGTAATATAAAGACACGGAATCAGATGATACTGACTTATTAGCAGAGACACTGACAAATGACATTCTAAAAATACCCAAAAAATATATAAAAAATAAGAATATGCCACGACACTTAAAAGCAATTAAACAACAATAATAAGAAAAAAAACTCAATAGAAGAAAGAACCAGTTGCTTGGTGGAATAAAAGCTGCTCAGAAATTCACGATAGAAGGAAAACGGTCTTAACAAACATACAGAAATAATGGAACAGAAGAAAGCTGGTGTTGTCCCTGGTCATCCACTAGCGATTGTCACTCATTAATATTCACATGGTAATATATACATATATTAGTTCACATGTTAGTAATGAAAAATGTAGAATGCAAAATGACAACTTACGCCAATCCTGGATCACAAACGTTTTGCTCAGATTAATAAACTTAAGGCACTTGATGAGGCCTCTTACACGTATTCTTGGGGTCAATACTTTTTATAAGATAATTCCCTCTATAACTCCGTGTGTTTCATTTTCCTCAGTCCCGGTTTTCTTGTTAAAATGATAGAGGTGTCTTGGGCTGTTTTGTAAGTCCGTCAAGATTCTCCAAGAAAAGGTCCGGCGTGATAAAAATGAATTCTGAATTCTAACTTCTGGCAAGGTCTGGTTGTGTCGTCTTTGGCAAGAGATTTCTCACAGTGAGGTTAGACTTGAACAAACGCTCAGTTATATTGCCTGTCCTACCTCCACTTCTGTTTGTTATGAATCCACTCAGAGCTCCAATCATTTCAAACATGCGTGTGTTGAGGCGGGGGTAAGAGGAGGGGGGGAGGGGCCCTTTCACAATATTCCGACATGGAATAAATTTGCGCGTGATGCAAATGCCACGTCTCCCATATAGGGCAATCAAACATCCGAAACCTTGTGTACAAACTGACAAACACATCTGTAAACTCATACGACAATGTGTTTCGAATGTAACAACATATTACTTTCAGATAAAGTAATTGTTACTGTTGTTTTGGGTCATCCCTTCTATTACAGGCCACACAGGCCATCACTTCTGTTAGGGTGATTGTTTTTAAGGGTGTTGTGTGTGGTGTTGTAGATTAGTGCTAATGTCTGGCACAGCTGACACGGTTGACGTCAGCAATGTTGGGCTTACTGTTAGTGGCCGACACGTGTTTAAATATAATCGGCGAATGTCGTGAGTTCTTTAAATTCGAATGTAACTGATGTCACCCACACAACAGTAATGTTAAGTCAGGAAATAGACCAACGGATAATGCGAATTAAGTTTTCAACTATTTACACAGTTTATTAATACGACAGCAACAACGACATCATGGACAGCAAATCACAAGTTAGAACAGCAGGTATAATTCATGGCAAATAGGTTGCAGAAAACAGCAACTCATCGTAAACTGTGAAAGTACATATAATCCATTAGAAATTTGTTACATTAACAGCAACTCATCATACATGGTGAGATTAAATATAATCCATCAGAAATTGGTTGCATTAACAGCAACTCGTCATGCATGGTGAGAGTAAATATAATCCATCAGAAATTGGTTGCATTAACAGCAACTAATCATACATGTTGAGAGTAAATATATTCCATCAGAAATTGGTTGCATACACAGCAACTCATCATACACTGTAATAACAGGAAAAATCCACCAGAAAAAGGGTTGCATAAACAGCAACTCATTGTACATTGCATTAGCAAATATCCTCCATAGGAATATGAATCATATCAAATCTCTGTCATCCAAAACCACTCTGGACACACTAGCTGTACTATATCCGTACGGAAGCCGTGTTTCTTTTCTACGTGAAAGTCGGACAGGAAACGATTATGTCACTCGTGTCTGTGAAAAATGTGTCTGACAGACGAGTAATCTTGTTATCTGTCGCTTGAGTACACACAACCCTTTCTTTACCGCCTTGGCAACAGACCCACCCTTTGCCTTATCAGTGATTTAGTAAATACACTGGGCGATTTTCGTGTTATCTGTCGCGGCCAAGATTTGGTACGCGAAAATTTCTCAACATGCTTGTCGTTTCAATATTGCATCACCTGTCTACTCAATCAGCAGGGATGGTCAGGTAAACAGACAAGACGAAATATTACTGAAAGGGGTGAAAGAATGAAAATACAAAATATCTGCTACAAACGAGCAGGAAGAAATGTCTTCTTCTTCTTTTCTTCTTTGATCCTTAGGCACTGACCGTCAAAGCAGTCAGTGGAAATGACGCCTGGTGGCGTCTTGTAGGGCAGCAACAAATTGTTTCCACTTTGCTCGGTCGGTGGCCATCCTTCGTACAGTGCCCCAACTCTAGTTCATTTTTTGCATCTCTGTCTCCACAGTCCTCCACAAAGTTGTTTTTGGTCGGCCTCTCTTCTGTTTTCCTTCAGGGGTCCATAGCTTAGCTGTTCTTGTGATGGCATCGGGGTCTCTTCAGAGGACATGGCCAATAAAACTCCAGCGTATGCCAGCTATGATGGTGTGCATGTCCTCTTGCATGCTCCGAGTAAGCAGATCTTAGTTCGTGATGGTATTCGGCCAACAGATTCGGTGAATTTTTCTTAGGAATGTTGTGTGGAAAGAGGAATATTTCGACATGCCCTTCTCTGTCACTCTCCAGCATTCCACGCCATAGAGAAGCACATAAAGCACACAGCTCTTATATAATCTTAATTTTGTGCTTGTGCTGTACTGAGAGGACTTCCAGATGTTGTTAAGAATAAACAAGGCAGTTCTTGTTTTGTTCATTCTATTGTTAATGTCTTTGCTTGCTCCGCTATCTGGTGTTACTATGCATCTTAGGTATGTGAAGGTGTCTGCCTGTTCCAGTTGTTGATTCCTTACTGTTATGGGCTCGGGGTTGCTCACATTGAGTGTCATGATCTCTGTCTTCTTCAGGTTGATGTTCAGGCCTACCTGCTGACTATGCTTATTAAGTCTATCCGTTTTTCCTGGATATGTTGATGTGAATGTATTAGTAGTGCAATGATATCTGCATATTCCAGACCTACCAATGTAGAAAACGTAGTCCATCTTATTCCTCTTGGACTGCCCTCGGTTGTCTGGCGCATCACCCAGTCTATGACTGTTAAAAATAGAGTGGTTGATAATTGGCATCCCTGCCGTACTCCTGTATGCACCTCAAAGGTTAGGTTGCTCTGCTCAACGCTACACGTAAAGTTGGCATAGAGGCTTTGAATGATTGACACTATGCACCGTGGAATTCCATAAGCCCTCGGTATTTTCCATAGACTGTCCCTATGTATACTGTCAAAAGCCTTTTCAAAATCAACAAAATTTATGTACAGCTGTCTCTGCCATTCTGAGCACTGTTCTATAATGTTCCTGAGGGTAAATATATGATCTGCACATGTTCTGTTCTTTCTGAATCCTGCTCTTGTTCTTTCCTAAGTTTGTGGTCTACTTCTTTTGAGATTCTCTATTTAATTTTCCTGCCCAATATTTTGCTGGGAACTGAGAGAAGAGGGATTCCTCTCCAATTATTGCAGACAGACTCTGAGCTAGCTGCAGAACTACTAGAACCACTATTTGTACGTCTGGAAAACAGGAAGAAATGTGCCGACCCGGAAATTCCAGGTAATCAGTATTTACAACAATTGAACTGATTACTGCTGAAGTGAAAGAAAGATCGAGAAGAGGTCGTCCCAAAATCCATCTCGTTACACGGTGACAGCACACATCCCCGCCTGACACTCTTTTTTTGCGAAACGTTCCTATTTGGCTGCTAATTCTTACAGCTGTTGTTTGTTGCCAGTACATGTTTTTTATTATCCTCAAGTCTTTTTCATCAATGATGATGTTTCTAACATTTTGATAATTCCCTGATGTTTCACTGTGCCAAATGCTTTAGTGTAATCTACAACGCAAAAGTACTGATTTGTCATTACCTCTATGGCTCTGTCTATTAGCGTTCTTATAATATACTACTCGTCAAAAGTCAAGGGCCACCCTATTATTTTCAATACACTTTTATATAAGCGCATAGAATGATTAAATGAAGGAAGTTTTTAGTAAAAAATGGGTGCAATATCTTCCTCTGACAGTCCTCTATGCACGTTAAGCATAAAAACAACTCACCGACAACCATGGTGATCACGTGCAATTTGGTTTGCTGACCATAAATTCACATTTTTAATCTGTTTTTTCAAACTTCCATACAACCAAACAGGTGAAGTAATCGTGCTGATTGACATTCCACGTGCAATGGCGAATTGTCGTGAACAGAGTTCACTCTTAATATGTTTTACAATCAGCAGACTTAGGGTAGTTTCATCACTTGCAAAAACCATGCCACCGAGAAGAAGTCTTGACACCTTACAAAGAATGAGGGCTATAGCGGGAGTTGAAAGTGGTTTATCTGTCCGTGAGGTTGCTAGACGGCTTGCAGTGTCACACTCTACTATCCAAAGAATTTTGGAGAGATTTCAGGCCACAGAAAGTGTGGAGGATCGCCCCCGGCCAGGTCGCCCTAGATGCACCAATAGACATGATGACCGGTACCTCTTGTTGTCAGCCCTGCGCCATCGAACAGTGACTTGTTCCACTCTAAGATGTCAGCTGAGACAAACTGTAAACGTTAATGTCAGTCAAAGCACCATTTGCAGACGTGTACATGAATTTGGACTGGCTGCTCGACGTCCTGCAGTCATAATCCCTCTTACTCCTGCTCATCGCAGAGCCCGTGTTGCTTGGTGCCGCGAGCACATCCGATGGACAAGGCAATAATGGAGTCAAGTTCTCTTCACTGATGAATCTCGCTTCACTGTGTCATTCAATGATGGCAGGATTCGAGTATGAAGACGACCAGGAAAGCGATTTACTGATGACACAATTCGAGAGGTGGATCGTAATGGTAGGGGTTCTGTCATGGTCTAGGAAGGCTTCTACAGACACGACAGGACCCCACTCTACATCATCCAAGGCAACTTGACCGGCCCAAGATAACAGAACGCAATCTTGAGACCAATTGTTCAGCTAGCTCTGAAGGCCATAGCTGGTAATGCCATCCTCGAAGATGATAACGCTCGATACCATCGAGCTCGTGTGGTGAATGAGTTTATTCAGCAACATAGGGTCATCAGTATGGCGTGGCCAGCTTGTTCACCTGACCTTTCTCCGATTGAGCACCTCTGGGATGTCCTTGGTCTAAGATTGTCAACAAATCACCCCTTGCCAATGGATGTTGCACAGCTGACTGCATTTCTGCTTCAGGGATGGCAAGCTGTTCCACAGGATACTCTTCGGACCCTTGTGGACTTGATGCGTCTACGCTGTCTTGAATACCTTGCTGCAAACGGTGGTCATACGCGATTTTGAAATGTCTATTTGTTCAATATCTATTGTGTAACTTTTGAAAAGGTGGGTGACGCACTTCACAGCTTCATTGCGTTTGAATGTGTGTTTCCATTTCTTTACGTGACACGTCAATTTGGTATTCAATAAATGCCGTTTTGACTGATACCAATTACGTTTATATCAGATTTGTTTTATGGTTTCAACCAAGGTTTTTTCTAAGTGGCCCTTGACTTTTGACGAGTAGTATATATATGTAGCTCTGTTTGTGCCTTTACCTTCTACAAATCCACACTGTTCATCACTGACTCCTGGTTTAATTTTTATTTCTCACTCTTCTCATGATAATTCGTAATACTGTTTTGGTCACATGACTCATAAGACTAATGGTGCGATGTTCTTCACATTCCATGGCTCCAGGTTTCTGTGACGAAGCTATGAATATGGATTTTTAGCAGATAAGCAGGTATTTGACCACTGTTGTACGAGTTGTCATTTAAGGGTTCTTTTAATCACTTATTTTCCAAATTCTCCAAACGCTTCCATTTCCTCTACTGTTATATTATCTAGTTCAGGCGCTTTGTCTTTCTTCACGTGGTGCATGGCATCCTTTACCTCTGCCACAAGTAGTGAAGGTCCTTTACAACTGTCCTGGTCGTTCAAATCTGGTGTTTCATCATCATACAGTTACTTAATGTATTCTGTCCACCTTTCTATCATGTTATCATGACCCATTAACAATGTCCCTTCTTTTGATTTTAAATAGCCAGTGAATGTTTGTGTCTTTCTGCCTGTTAACTCATTTATTTGCTTGCACATAGATCTTGTGTCTTTTTGGTTCTGCACCTTAAGCTCTCTGCACTTCTGTCTTAGTCATGCTTCTTTTGCTGTTTTACATTTGCTTACTATATCCTTATTCGGTCGCTCATATTCTTCGTTGTCTTGCTTCTTCTTCTTTCTTGCATCCATCAGTTTTATGGTGTGACAATCAGCGAGATGGAGGCGCCTTAACCTCTTCCCTCCCTACTGCCTTGTGGGTTTGATTTTTTTGTTTTGTTTTTGTCAAAGGCTAACGGAGAAAGCCTACACAAAACCGATGGCAAGCAACGGGAGACTACCGTTGTATTATCCCTTGTACAAATCATGAATCAAAATAACTTCCTAGTAGAAGACAGCGACCTTAAGGAGGATTCACCTCGTCTGGTAGGGAGCATCACGTGCTACAGGTGATACCCCATCGTCATCGAGTTACTGTTAACAAAATTAGAATTAAAGATAACTTAACCATAGGAACTTGGAATGCCAGGACATTAATGCAGACTGGAAAATTAGATAACATCAAGATGGAAATCGAAAGAATGATTGTAGATGTATTAGGGCTATGTGACATGAGATATACCGGAAAAGGTGAAATGTATTCTGACAATTACAAATTATTTTTTTCCGGTTGAAATAAACAATAAACAGGAGTAAGCATACTATTAGATGCAGAAAGTGCAAGAACAGTAAAATGATTAATATCAGATAGAGTCCTGTTAGTTAAACTGAGTTTCAGACCAACTGATATCGATTTAAATATATGCCCCCAATACAGATAGTACAGAAGATGAAATAGACACATTGTACAATGAGCTCCATATGGCAACTGCTTACTATAAATTTCATGAGACAACTGCTATACTTAGAGACTTCAATGCAAAGGTTGGAAATGAAAACAGTGATGATGTGACTAGTGGGTATGGCAGAGAGAAAGAAATGAGTGAGGTGACAGACTGATAGAGTGGGCAAGAACACATGATATGACATGCAGCCCCCCCCCACCCCCCCCCTTTCCAGAATGGAGTCAATTGGACAAGACAAGGCACTCGGTGAGTAAAATGCATTTAATTTTTATTAACAAGAAATTTAATTACTAGCAAAATTTCTAACAGACCAGTCTCAAAATTGGCATCTGTTAAGTCATGTTTTATTAAGTTGAGTTAACTGTAGAAGATTTGTATGTACGGGTTGGATTGTTGTATACACGCTTGTAAGCATGCTTTAGTGATGAGATGATTTTTTAGTTGAGGGCTGTTGCTCGGTAATTTTTGTACACAGCTCAACTGAGTGGCTGTTAGTTTGTTTAAAAAATAGGACAAGGAAACTGTCCGAATGTTCTATGAAAGACGGTAGAATTCAGCTCACATCGTAAGCTGCAAGTTCGCGCTTCGATGAATTTGTACTGAGCTGTGTTTTGCAGCTGAATTTTCGTGACAGTACGTTTGCTGGCAGAGCTGGGGAATGGTTGAGATTCATTCCGCTAGTGTGTACCAGAATATATTATGTTTGGTATTGATTCTCAGCCTGGATATTATGGCTTATTCATATGCTGTCAATACAAGTAGAGATTGATATATATTATGTTTGATATTGATTCTCAGCCTGGATATTATGGCTTATTCATATACTGTCAATACAAGTAGAGATTGAGATATATTACGTCCATATTGATTCTAACCCTTGGATATTATGGCTTACCAATATTCCAGGATATAATTTTGTGAAAAGGAATATTTGATAATTCCAGAATATGGAGAGTTGCTGATATGGATATTTATTCTCATGGATATGTTATAACTGATGCCGTATGCGGATATGGTGAACTGTTAATGCTTTATGATTTGTCGTGAACTGTAAATTGATGTGAAGTGTCGTCCTATGTTACCATGATGTTTACGTGACTGTGGCGTAATAAACTATTTAAACGTTACCAGTCGTTTCAACGTTCCCTGACTATTATGTTTACTGTGGTGTGTGATTGCAGTACATCTAGGTATGCCAGAACTCCTTAACATTTGCATATTTTGACTTTCTACACATTCACACACACGTCGGCCATATGTAAGCCCGACCACAAGCTGCTTGCCTTCATCAGCAAAGGATATTAACATTGTCGTTCCACGCAACTCACGTAGTGTTAACAGAAGTGGTGAGCCAGTTGCATGGGGTATTATACCATCTAGCAGAAGTTCAACTGAATTTACAGTGTTGACAGTGCTGACTTTTATGCACAAGTTATTCAAGTCAAGAGTTGCAGTGTTCTAGTCCTTCTTCTCGTGCGTCAACTTAAGATTTCAGCACCCGATGTCAGGAATTACGTTCGAAAGCCGCTATCATTTTGGTGTTCCAATACCGATCACCATTGCATTTCTTCGGACTGTGGGATACTTCATGTACATCATTGTTGCTGTTACGGAGGCCGGAATTGTTTTTCCTTTTGCAAGATAAGTGGTTGTTTATATTGTAAATTGTATCACTGTTCTATGTAATCCAGCCTTCCTCAGAGCTTACACTATTATTCTTTTACGTTTTCTATGTCATATGTTCCATATTTATGCGGGTTTGGTTGGGTGGAGACTTACGTTATGATATATCCCAGTTTACCGAGGTCCTACGTAAGCGTTCTGTAGGGACTTTCTTGCGAATTTCCCGCAGTGGAAATTTCCAGCAAACTTGTTGCTGACGTATTTCAGTCCACTGTGTTTGGTAATTTGTGACACTTATTTTTTAGGTGTGATGAAAAGTCCCAGTGAGGTTGTCGTTTTTTTTTCTCTGTACCTTAGTTTTTTTTTATTAATTTGTTTGTGAGTGTCTTCCTCCTCTTACTATCTTTGATTTATATACAACTTTTTCATTTATACACTGTGCTGTCGTTTGTCTTGTCATCCTATTCGCAGCTGTCATTGCAAGCTTTGCAATATTTTTTCTTTATTTCTGCTTTCTTACTTTAGTTGATTCCTGCGAATGTGGTCATTTGTGCTGTTTATCTTGTCTTTTTCACTCTGGTTTGTATTGTCTATTTTCTCATGCACTGTCAATATTAAAATGCATAATTTATAGATAATTAACTACATTATTAATACTTTAAGAGAATTGTACAGGCTCATAGGCAAGGACTTGTCACCCACTGAGTTGGGATAAAGTGTGTTTCGCCAGAAATATATTTACATAAGTTATCTATCTCATATAATTGGGTATAATGACTAGCTTAGATTATTTCATTTACCAAGGGAAAACCCTCGGGATGACTGCTGAGAAATTAGAAGTATTCACACGTGTGGAATATGACAAGGCTCAGAATGTTGAGGGGTCTACTATAGGTTATTTCATTGAACTCGGGAAATCCTACTGAGGAACTAAGATAATTCGTAAACGTTAAAATGGAGGCTGAAGATAGGAGATTGCAGAAATTAGAGGATGAAGAATTAGCTGAGATGAAGAGAACAGAAACATTAGCTCTTCCTTGTGAGAATAAATTAAAACATTCTCAACTGGAGAAGGAGAAAGAGGAGCTAGAAGATGAGGTGAGCTCAATTAAGAACAAGCATCTATGTAAAGAAAAGGCTCTTGTTAGCGAGCTAGAACAAGTCAAAATGGACTATGATAAATTAAAAGTTGAGCCCATAAACGTGAAAAGTCCTATAATGAAACACTTGTTGGTCTATTGGATGCTAATATTGATCTCGGTTGCCAACTTAAAGAGAAGAATACGGTATTCCCCGAGAAGGTTGATGAGCTTACGAATAGCCATCATAGTGCTACTGAAGCACTTAAACTTGAACTCGTTCAGGAGAGGGCTAAAGCTTTAGAAACCATCCAAACTCTCCAAGAAGAAATTAAGAACCTTAAATTGGAGACTACATCTCAGAAGGAGAAATTGAAAGTAGATCTTAGGGATAGAATTGCTAAAGAAAAGACTCTTACTCCTGAGTTACAAGACTTGAGATTTGATTACAACAGGCTTCAAGTAAAAAACCAACGAGAAAAATACATAAAGCTCTTGCTAGAGAAAAAAACTAGTACAGAAGTAGAAAAATTACAAAACTTCGTAATAGAGTTGATGGATTATTAGATATTCTCGTAAACAACAAGATGTTGTCTACTGTCATGGTTGACAGTGTTAGGCATAATGTTGATTATCAACACTTCAGGAATGCAAAGAGTCAGCCATATGCACTCAATGCTAACCATGACATTTTTTTTTTTTTTTTTTGCGTACGCCCGCTAATACTCGAGGCGAAATCTCAGGTTATTATTTATGTCTAACCTGACATTGATTTTACGTGAGTATCCCTTTATTTCTTGTACAGAGACAGGTGTCCCTCGCCATTCAGGCAAATACTCGCCGATTTCGGAGGTACCCATTTCAGCTGGGTCGGCTCAGGAGCCGCCAGTCCCTGGTCGACGACACTCCTTCAAATGTCCTCGCCAGGTCTCGAGTTAATCCAGTCCAAATCCCGGTCGACGAAAAATCCTCAAATGCCGTCGCCCGGGTTTGATCCTGTATCACCCGGTCGCCAGAGCGGTGTTGTAACCACTACGCTAGCGCGGCTCCCCACCATGACATTAAACATGGTATAAACAAATCCTTTCGTGGCAAATACAATTTCCAACATAATAACGATACTGATTCTTATAGTAGTGATTCTTGGCGTCAGGCCAACAAAAGTATTCCTATTGTAACAATCAGTCCTTTAGATCACGGTAAAAAACTTTGATAAATGTCATGTTAAGGCTCCACAGACAAACCGTGCATCGACTTTTCAAAATTCTGATAAATTCGTAACAGGGGACAAAACACTTAGTACTCGTTCCCAAAATGAGACCCATTAATTGCGAAACAATAAATATTCTATCATTCCTGTTACTCATCATACTCAGCACAGACAGTATGATGCAGCTGTTAAACGCATTGCCACGGGCAAAAAAATAAAAAACAATTTTGCTAGGAGAGATAATCGTGATTTTTGACAGTACCAAGGGCGTCCATCACGTAATAATTTTCTTTCTTCAAGGAACTGGAGACAATTTAACGGTCCTCAACATTTTTTTTTGGTCCCAACAATTATGGAAATTTTGGAAGGGGTAACTACAATAGAGATTCTCAACCCTACAATAATTTTTCTCGAAGACAACAAAATCCATCGAATAGATATTTTGACCAAAGGGGAAATAGTAATCGCGACAATGCTAACTGGGGTTCGGATCAGAACAATAGTTTCAATAGAGCAAATATCAATGCTCCAAATAGAGATAATAGTCACGATAGATCGCGATATGACGGTAGATCTCCAAATAATAGATCGTACCGCCATGCTAACTCTGCTCAACAAGAGCCCCAGGTTATTAATAATCAAGGTAACAATAATGTTAGTGTCTCTAATGCTACTCCTTGCGCTGCTTTCGACTTTGAGAGAGCATCTCTGTGCCCGGAATGCACAACTTTGTTTCAACCTACAGCGGTGACTACCTTGAGTTGTGGTCATCCTTTACCTACTCATTCTCTACCTAGTCTACCGACTATTATGGCCTTGTCTGCACATGATGGATCAGGGTCTCTTACCCTACATAAAGGATTTGTAAATAATAATCCAGTCTCAGTTCTCCTTGATTCTGGATGCACAACTGTTGGGATTAGACAGTCTCTAGTTCATCCATCTTGCGCAACAGGTAATATAGTGAAATGTGTGACATTCGGTGGTACCGTTGAGACTTTTCCGACTGCCACAGTCCACATTGCCACACCATTTTTTACTGGTTATATACACGCATGTATGCTCAGAGCACCTATCGCCGACCTTACTGTCAGACAGATACATGGTATAAAGGTGTGTACACCAGAACAAATTGCTGCTTGGGAACAGCAACAGCACCTTACTGATACACACTTCACAACTATGCCAAATTATTGTCACCAGGTAGATTCTGCAAACGTCATTCATTCTGCTAATTTTTGTGCAATCTTGCAGTATTGATGACACAATTGTTCATCATGCTAATTTTGGTGCTTCCTTTAACCCAGTTCGACATACCTCAGTACGTCGTCACTCTAACTTTGACCCTTCTTTAACTACTATTATAGAAGGAGATCCTTCAGTTTTAACTAACACACACACTAACTTTATAGCTACGACTGAATCTACATCCAGTCACGTTGATTATTGTGGTGAGATATCCGTAATACAACCCCGCCCCAAAAAAGAAATACTACAGCGTTTGAACGTTTTCTAGGCCATAAAAACAAATCTAGAGCAAAAATATTTAACGAACGATTTGAAATGTTGTCACTACGCCATGTAAATTTACCACCCAGCCCGACATCCGTACCCTACCCCTCTTCTTAGTGTTTATGAACGAACGTCGAGAAAATTGGAAAATATTTGAATATTTCCACTATTACGTTAGAAAACTGCAACTAAATTCTAGGTTTGATCTTGGTTTGAAGGCCAATACTACTAGATTTGAAAATAAACAGAAAATCTATTAATAACTACAGCCTTAGTGACGGTTACTAGGGCCATCGCAAAATGCACTAACACAAACGCGTGGCTAAGATTTGAATCTTTGGTCAGCAAGCGGGCAAGTCCCGCCCTCAAACACCCACTTTTTCTATACCCGTACCAATTTCTAGGAACGAATGCTAGACATTTGGCGAAAACAAATATTGTCGCCTCGACTTGTAGGGAAAAGGGGGAGACAGGGTGGATGAAGATTCAAATCAGAGTTTATCGGTGTGTTTGGTAAACTTAAATAATGGCGTTTCTTGTAAAAATAAAAGGGATATATTGCAGGTAGCGCAAATATTAATAAATAAACTACTCTAAAACAATTCCCTTATATAAATTATCTTGTCTTAGCGAAGTATTTAGTTATAGTGAGTTTGGGGTAAAGACAATTAATCACAAGATAATTACCTAGATGAAAACGAAGATAAATCATTAAAAGAAATCCAGATATAAAGATAGAGGACAGTTGTCTGTTTAATAATCACTTTCCATTTTGAAAATTGGCCCATTAATGACGAAGATATTGTAGAAAATAAATTTGGACAGACAGACTTACGCGCTGATAACTGCTAAATTTTGAAAGGCGTCGAGAAAGTTACATTTTATAAACGCAGTTTTGATTGGTTAACTGTAGTTTGAGAAGGGGATAACATTAGCAAATCTGCCGGCCTCAGCGCCATTTGCCCAAAACTGTTAACACAGCCAGCTTGAGAGCAGTAGCAAAGCGTTCATGTTGAATGCATTTTGCCATCTGGGGCGATAGCGGTCTGAACTATGCCGATTAACCGCCAGTCAAGCTTGTGATTTTGTGTTTTATTCTGTTATCTGCGGTATGATAAATAACCTTATTGATATATTTATTTGTATGTAGAGGCAGACCCAGATAGGGCGTCCAAACTTTTGTGTTGTACGACATTGCAACATGGAAGTGAAAACGACAACCCCAGTAAAGGGAATGCCTAAGCAGAATAAGAGAGAAAGAAAATTAAAGTGTATTTTGAATATTGTCACAATAATATTACGACTGTAAGTTCATAAGCCACTAGAGGTCTTCTGCAGTGCCTTAGTGTTTACACAGAGACATGAAAACTTACATCGAATGATGAACCAAAAGTTGTCACAGGTTAATAGAAGAAGAGTGTACCCCAGCTGATGATATTGAAGATAACAAAGATTGAAGTGCCAGTGGTGTTGTAGCCATATGCGGAGAAGAATGTAAACACTGGTAAACNCTGACACACAAACTAAGGTGGATGAAATGGGTTGTCGTGAAGAGCTGACTCTCTTTGTTTTGAATGTATCATGTTTAACACTTGTAAACTGTGAAAAGTACATAGTTTTGAATATGTTTAATTGTGGAATGATGTAAAATATGAAAAAGGGCCATAACCTTCTCTTTCAGGGTTATTTGGTACACTTACCAAGTACCAGAACTCCTGGCAAAGCAGAACCAGTGTGCGAGGTGAAAGCTGTTTACACTACTGCCAGCTCCCTGCCACATCTACTTCCAGGAAGGGTGAAAGAACTGTCTTTGTATTGAGAATCTTCAAGCCGTCATTTTCAGTAGGCTCCAAGTTAAGTCCAGTTTTTCTGGCACTCGAGGACACATCCATAAATCTGATTCCACTTAATATCAAAAGTTGTAGAAAAGAAATAAAGAGGGGATGATGAGAAAACCCAACCCTCCATCTAGTAACCAGTGTTAATATTAGTCAGTGGGGATACAAACACCTTATTAAATTTAGAATTACTTTGTATGGACAAATTGTCTACTTTATTTTATTTGAATTAATGTACAAACACAAATTTCTTTTGAATTGATAGTCCTGATCCAGAACATTTAGGATCAATGCGATTAAATTGTAATATAGTATTATTACCAAAATTTCCAACAGAGTCTTACTCATTTTGATATTATTGAGTTTTAGTTGTGTTTGTTGAATTACAGCATCACTACACTTGCATTACCCTAGACACGTAATCAATTATAATAATAATAGCCCCTTCAGTCATAACTGACTATGGGAATGCGCCCCTGAGGTGGCAGCCCTCAGCTGCTTATTTTCGACGTTTTCTCCCCTCCTCTGCTTGTTGTGAGAGCCTCTCTTCGCCCAATCTGAGTTGGCGCCGTAAATAGCATCGCCACTTAGTGCGATCGGCAGCTTCATCCTTCCATGTTGCTGGATCCATGCCCAGTGCCCTCATATCTCTCTTGCACACATCTTTGAACCTCAGCTGTGGTCGCCCAACTGTTCTCCTGCCATCTGCTAATTGTCCGTTGCAGATATTTTTAGGGATGCGACCATCTTCCATGCGGCGAAAATGGCCAAGCCAGCAAAGTCTGCGCTGTCTAAACAGTGTATACATACTTTGAAGGCCAGCACGTGACAACACCTTGACATTAGTCACTTTATCTTTCCACGAGATGCCGAGGATGCGGCGTAGACACCGTAAATGGAAGGTATTGAGCCTTCTTTCTTGCTTAGCATAGGTCGTCCAGGTCTCGCTGCCATATAGGAGTGTGCTGGTGACGCAGGCATTATATACCGCAGCTTTGGTCTTCATTGTGAGTTTAGAGTTTCCCCAAACACGCGATGTGAGTCGGCCAAAGGTAGCTGCAGCTTTGCCAATGCGGCTGTCGATTTCTGTATCCAGTGAGAGTTTGTCATTGATGGTAGACCCTAGGTATGTGAAGTGATACACCACTGCCAATTCATAGTTATCGATAGTGATAACTGGTGCAGCACCCGCATCCTGGCTCAGCACATTCGTTTTCTTTAGACTTATTGTGAGGCCAAAGTCCTTGCATGCTTTAGTGAAGCGATTCATCAAGTTCTGAAGCTCCTGTTGGCTTTGAGTGACGACTGCAGCATCATCAGTTTAAGAGTTAGGGAAGGCTATTAACTTGGCGATAGCCAAAATGCTCTCCCTTTGCTAAGCTCACACTCTACTGCTCCCAAAAAACATTTTGTGATTGCTAAAAAATCACACGTACCAGCGGTTTTCTGTTTTTATATTTTTTTTCCAAAATTATTATATACAAGATCTCCAACAAGGATTGTCATGAAAATCTAACTGTATGAAGTATAAGATACTGTGGAAAAAACTAATTTCTAGTTTGTATGGGCAGCGCCCAGTAAAAGAACGTTGCCTAGGGGATAATTATTTAATATTCCTTAACTCACGAAACAAAACTGCACAGCACACTCAATCTAGACTAACATTAAGATTCAATATCAGACGTTAGTCAATTATCCAGACTCAGATTTAGATCAAAATTCTCGAGACGAGCCAACGTTCTGTTGTGCTTGCTTCAGATCTAGATAAAATCCCGCGAACGAGCGACCATTCTGTCGTACTTGTTCCAGATTTTAGATCAATCCCACGGACGAGCAGACATTCTGTCGTACATTTGCATAAAGATAGGTCAGAAGATATTTAGGGTCCCGTCTGAGCAGAGGTGATAGTGGTGAAATATGTGAGAGTAAAAGTGTAAAAAATAGATTTTCACGAGGAAATAGTGTAAGAGGAAGATCAGTCTCTGGAGTTAGTAGTTTCTCTAGTCCAGCCTTTCTATACGACTATATTTAAATCTCAGATGAACTTTCTCTCCCTATATGAAATATAAGTTACACTACACACGCCCAAGCACACACAATTATGTGACAACAATACGCACAAACGTGAAAAAATTATGGATAAGTGGGTATGGGTCTGACCGAAACACTAAGTTAAGTTTTGTTTAGTTTATTATCCCTAAACGTTACGACATCAAACATATATATCAAATATAATCATGTTTCCATGCATGGGAAAATAACCCGATAAGTGCCCTACCCCCTGTTGAGAAAAAGATCCCAAAAGAAGTTAATAACCCAAAGGTCAAAGATTAACACTAGGGTATATAGAATAAACAGTAAAGAAAAGAACAAAGTTCCTACTAAGCTATCCAGTAAATACTCAGGTTAGCATAATAAAAAAAAATAAGTGAGTACAATGATTGTAGCAAAGGAAAATATATTTTCTCTCTCTCTCTCTCTCTCTCTCTCTCTCTCTCTCTCTCTCTCTCTCTCTGTCACTCAATCTGTCATCTGTGGCCAAAAACAATCTTGCTTACCTAATAACTGGTGCAGGTATCCCTTGAAAAATTACAATAATATGTACCTACAGTGTCAGGTGGGTTGCCCAAATATGGCCCCATACCAGCCGTGGTATCAAATAATAATTTGACGGTAGTCGCCAAAGTTGGTGGGTTAATTTTTCCTGGATGAGCCCTGTATCACCGCATATAGTTATTGAAGCAAAACGTTCTCGGGGGCGTTCACAGTTGTAACAAAAGAGAAAAATAGTTCCTGTATTGCCTAGCCTGTGGGTGCTAATACAACAGTTACGTTATAAAAAACTGATGATGATAAATCCTATCGGCTTTTCTCTGGGGTGAGTGCCGATTATGAAACAGTGTATACTCCTATATATATAAATTGATTTAGGGTAATATCTGAAAAGTCCCCTAAAAATATCGGACATCAAAGGTGATCGGGACGTGTTATTATCGCCCTTGAATTGATCAAACAAACAAACCGTTTATATATACGCGCATCTGTCTACTTGCCGTTAACTGGCAAATCAGCTCGCGTGAGAAACTCAGGTAAGCGATCGTGATTCGCTTCCCTGGTAGGACTGCCGGGTGCGAAAATTGGTAAACACTCATCAGCGCATGTAAACGGGAAAGATAGGCGTTGCTTCAAAAGTGAGTAAACAGAAAGAGAATTGCGTGGCCTAGCCTTCGCAAAACATAAACGCTAACTGAGGCAGCAAAGGTGGTCTGATTTCTGAGGCTATATTTACATTTCTACGTCACAACCCCAAACCATTCTGTGACACTGCGCACCTGGTCGCTACTTGGCCTCCAAACCCAGATTCTCTTCTTCGATAGTTCGGGTATCCATCATCTCCTGTAATAGTATCTTGGTAGTAACTTCGTAATAGTTTTAGGGTATCCATCAGGGGGATCACTGTAATAGTATCTTGGGGATACTTCTTGATGTATTTATGGGAATCCATGAATAGAGAATTCGGATTCAAATGTCCACAAGGCCCATGTATCATATTATTAATGACAATATCATATAATTTTGGGTCAAAACTCTTGATTGGAAGTTCGGCACAAATCACAGAATCTATTTCTTCAGGTCGAATTTTTGTTCTCAAGGCAAAGCAGTAAATGTCTATGAGGGAGTCCACGCTTTTGCCACTTCACTGTATGCATGAAATGTTGAACTGTACAGAAAATGTTACCTTTCGTGGTCAGATTCTCTATGTTCAGGTGAAATACTCTGCTAATTATGATGTGTTGTGTTAGTGTCATGAGAATGAGAATGACCTCAGCCGATGATGCACTTTTTTGGGGGTACAAAATTGGCTGAGCGTACTTTCACGATGTACTGTCACAGCAAGGTGATGACGCCGTTTGGTTGGTCCTAGATTATATTTCCAGTAAGCCTATCACTTCTATTTTCTGGTCTGTTGTCTGATGGCATCCTTTATGTCCAACGAGTACTTGTTTATTACCTTTGTTTATTTACGTATGTTCTAATTATGTCGAATATATCTTGTGGAACCGCATTTTCATACAATGCACTTGTTATTTCGTTCGACTCGGCGTTGCAGGTAAATGTTACCGTATAAACAAATCTGGTCTACCAAAGCGTTTAACATATGTCATTGCGTCTAGCGTACGTTCGTGTAAATATCTTGCACTTCCAGTAAAAGAAGACGGAAGTATAATCAACTGTCCCTGTTCTAACATGTTTTCATCGTCTCGCAAGGCTTCCTGCAAGTTGATATCATTTATTTTCATCTCTCAATTAACGTTGGTTTGATCGTATATATGTTAAACCCAGAACTGATTGAAAGCGTGAAATATTTTTTAGTACAGTACATCTTTAGCGGTTACGACGATATTCAACAGCAAACTGAACGTTATAAATTTCACCGAAAATGAAAACATAACAATTCTTATTGTGACTTATCTATTGATCTGGGATATATATCCCCTTTCGGACTATTTTGTAGAACTATTTAACCCTAAAAGTCACCATACATTGTTTCGATATATCTCTTATAGTTTAGCAGCCGTACCGAATTTTAATGTGCCGCACGCAAGATATTTTTCCAACTTGTGCAACATGCAAGGTATTTATTCACTGCTCAGCCACCGGATGTATCGTGATGATATATAGCTTAAAATCATCACAGAGAAATGTCCAATACGTTGGAGAAAACCACATCAAAATCGGTTTAGCCGTTCGCGAGTTTAGAGTTAACACATTTCAGACAGACGTTGCCTCTGATATGTGTAGACATGGAGCGTATTCTATCTGCTGGACGTCCTGATGACGGTACTATTTCTACTTAAGTCATATAATTACTTACATTCCATTTCACCGTCATCGGATCTTTGAAGTTTAAATTTGTCTGGATGAGTTGTCTATGAAGCAACATAGAAACACTTCCAAAATAATGTGGAACAGAAGTGAATGAGAACCAACGGGAAGAAATTTGACTAATTCGCTCTTTTATCACGAACATTTTATTATTATTTGTAATTTAATTTAATTTTTTTATTCATTTTTTTTCATTTTTACGATTATATATTATTATTATATATTATTTTTTTTTTTTTTTTTTTAACAAATGTACGGACTTCTTATAAAACCTTGCCCTGGCAGTTTTCATCTATTTTAAGATTGTTTGTTTCGTTCTTGGTGTAAGCGCTACATAAAGTTAACCATGAGCAATGACTGGTTTTGTTAGGCATACACCTAGATGATAAAATAATTATTCTTGTCCTTTCTTGATTGTCATTTTTGTTTTGAATAAAGCTTTGCCTCGTTTTGGCGAGGCGCGTTCCGTTCAACATAGTCGGTTATATTAGGGCGCATGTCCAAATATAAAAGACCCTTAGGTCTGAGACAATAATTGCCCCATTGATCGAAAACTGACGACGTCTTAGGAAGGCTGACATTACTTAGGTAAAAAGGTCAAGGATCCCGTTACACGCCCATTGATGCATATTTGGAATCCGGTGTTAGGCCCATATTTTCTTGATCATCGGCATGACCCAAGTGAGCCCGCCTCTTAGAATGTAAAGGAATTAAGGACGCAAACATTTGTCCGTAGCGATCTTCCTCTGATCATGAGATCCTCCTGCCAGCTCCCCCAGTTTAAGAATCTGCACAAAGCTTCTTATAATACTAATTTATATGTATGTGTGTGTGTGATTTCTGTGTATGTGTGTATACACATAATGAAAACAGATCAGCATTATCGTCATTGTGTTCACTTTATCTTCTATGGGGCAATACGTGGCTTATGAGGACTCTCCCGAAGATGCACTAACAAAAGATGGTAAGGCATGCACTCTATTGTAACGCGTGTTGCATTTAGGTTGCAATGGGCCACTTGTCCTTAAAAAAATTAGGAGATTTAAAATATCTGTACCGTATGTGTCACAAAGTCACCATTATTTTGTGAACGTACAAAGTCAATACTCTCTCAAATTATAAATAACAAATGCTTTTTCTGTGTTCAGAGTTTCTGTACAGTTGAACGCATGTTTTGTATTGGCTAATACAAGTAAAACAACTTGAGTAAATAAGAATAGTTTTGTATTGGTTAATACAAGTTAAACAACTTGAGTAAATAATAACTTGGGAAAAAAACCACAATTTTTATTAAAATGTAGACGTGTCAAATTGTTGATAAAATAATCAAGTTTGAAGATTTTCATACTTGCTAGTTCGATATCGTCAATAACATTTGGTACTCGTGTGGTTCTAGGACTGGTGACTATAAGTGTGGTATGTCATGTCACATTTATCTTTAGTTTGTGTGTGTGTGTGTGTCAGTAGTCTGTGGGTTATACAATGCCTCTATTATCTTGTTAGTGTGTGTTATGTAAAGTCAGAATGTTATTTAGTGTCACATTTATCTTGTGTGTGAGTAGTGACAGTCAGTCGGTATGTAATATCACATTTGTGTGTGTGTGAGTATTGATAGCGTATCTGTTATACAATATCACATTTTTTTGTGAGTGAGTAGAGACAGTGAGTCTGTTATACAATATCACAATATCTTGTGTGTGAGTCGGGACAATGAGTCTGTGGTGGATTTGATGTTATTAATTGTTGTAGGTATTATTATATTTGTATTAAATGAGATTAGCTATGAAGGTCCCTGAATATACCCAATAATATTGTGAACTCTTCAGGGTACCTTTCCACTACCACCTTTTTATATCATTCAAAATGTATTTATATTAGTATGTTAATTGACTTCGTGTTGTGTCTAGGGTTATGGATGTAGAGTGTAATGTATAATAATCAACAAACATACAAACAAATAGTTTATTATTCACAACAGCACACAGTACTACCACAATAACATACAAACGACACTCTAAAAAGACTATCTTATTTAAGACTGTGGTTGAATTTTGTGTAAATAAGATTTTTACAGTTTTATTATCCTGATTCAAATTTATTTATAATCAGGACAGACAATTTAAAAGTGAAATCACAATAATCAATTACATCAGTCAAATAGCACAATAAGTCTTCTGTCCATATATATAAAATTATTAATCGAATATATTTATGTAGTGTTCTCCTACTTTAAGATAATACTGGTAATACTACTAGTTTGTTGTTTTAAATCATGTCCTCTTGGAAATGTTTGTTTCTATTTTGTCACTTGTGGAACTATTAAATATTTGTCTCAGTTTTTCATTGTCATAAGATCGTTCTTTTAAAGTTCTGTAGTTGAGCTTTCAGGTGTCGAACGAGAACTTATCTTGGCCGTAGAATGTAAGATGAACCTTTCTTCTGCTCGCTTGACAATCTGTTCCCTGTTTGCTAGGCAATGGCCACTAGCATGGGCTCTCAGTAAACTGGCAGAGTCTTGAATCAATCAATTTTCAAGCGTTTGGTACCACATTAACGTCAGTACCCAGGACCTCTGAAATGTGAAGGTATGCATCCTTCGTAATATCTAGCATACTCTAATAGTCCACAGTTAAGGACATGTACATTACAAACAAACAAAAGGATCATATCCGCGCTGCAGGCGCGCTGCAGGCGCGTGACTTTTATATAGCAAAAATTCTGCAGGCGCGTGACTTTTATATAAGCGCAATCTGCAGGCGCGCGGCGCAAGATGGCGGATTTGAGCTAACAAGGGGAGGTTATTTGGGTCAAGATGGCGGATTTGAGTTAACAAGGGGAGGTTATTTGGGTCAAGATGGCGGATTTGAGCTAACAAGGGGAGGTTATTTGGGTCAAGATGGCGGACTTGAGCTAACAAGGGGAGGTTATTTGGGGCAAGATGGCGGATTTGAGATAACAAGGGGGAGATAACAAGAGGGCGGGATGACTTTTTATATAAGGAAATACTCATTACGCAGGTGGAGCAGCAGGCGGGATGACTTTTTATATAAGGAAATACTCATTACGCAGGTGGAGCATCAGGCGGGGTGACTTTTTATATAAGGAAATACTCATTGCGCAGGTGGAGCATCAGGCGGGGTGACTTTTTATATAAGGAAATACTCATTACGCAGGTGGAGCAGCAGGCGGGATGACTTTTTATATAAGGAAATACTCATTGTGCAGGTGGAGCATCAGGCGGAGGGTGATGACTTTTTTATATAAGGAAATACTCATTGTGCAGGTGGAGCATCAGGCGGAGGGTGATGACTTTTTATATAAGGAAATACTCATTGTACAGATGGAGCAGCAGGGGTTGGTACATGACTTTTATATAAGGAATTGAGGAGGAGCAGCAGGTGGGATGACTTTTTATATAAGAAAATACTCATTGAGCAGGTGGAGCAGCAGGCGGGATGACTTTTTATATAGGAAAAATGTGCAGGGGCAAGATGGCGGGGTGACTTTTTATATAAGGAAATACTCAGTGTGCAGGTGGAGCATCAGGCGGAGGGTGATGACTTTTTATATAAGAAAATACTCAGTGTGCAGGTGGAGCATCAGGTGGGGTGACTTTTTATATAAGGAAAATGTGCAGGGGCAAGATGGCGGGATGACTTTTTATATAAGAAAATACTCATTGCGTAGGTGGAGCATCAGGCGGGATGACTTTTTATATAAGAAAATACTCAGTGTGCAGGTAGCACCAGGCGGGATGACTTTTTATATAAGGAAATACGCAGTGTGGAGGTGGAGCAGCAGGAGAAGTGGATAACTTTTTAATATAGTAATATGTGTGTTTATTGAGATAACAAGAAGACGATAATAGGAAGAGGATAATAGTTAGACTTTGAGATTTTTAGATAACAAGAAGACGTTATTTATAGACATATATTAATTCTGCAGGCGTGATACAGGGGTAAGATGGCGGGGTGACTTTTTATATAAGGAGAAAAATGGCGGCGCGCTGCAGGCGCAAGATGGCGGGATGACTTTTTATATAGGGAAAATGTACAAGGGCAAGAGGGCGGACTTGAGATAACAAGAAGGTGGTATATGGCGCAAGATGGCGGGGTGCTTTTTTTATATAAGGAATTGAGGAGGAGGCGAGGAGGAGACCCATGAATTTTTTATATAGAGATATGTTTAGATAACGAGAAGACGTTATTTATAGACATATATTAATTCTGCAGGAGTGATGCAGGGGCAGGGATGATATTTTTGTGTGATGTGGTATGGTTTTGGGGGTGGAAGAGAGATATTTTAGATGTTGAGGGGAGATGTGGTGACGTTGTCAGGATGCATCTGTGTACATTTTTGGGGGTGTAGCAGGCGAGTGGACCAGCATTGAGAGGTGGGAGTGAAGAGACATTGGTGACGAGGTACGGGTGTAATGTAGCAGGTGGGGTTAGGTTAGGGGGGATATTTTTGTGTGATGTGGTATGGTTTTGGAGGTGGAAGAGAGATATTTTAGATGTTGAGGGGAGATGTGGTGACGTTGTCAGGATGCAGCTGTGTACATTTTTGGGGTGTAGCAGGCGAGTGGACCAGCATTGAGAGGTGGGAGTGAAGAGGCGTCGGTGACGAGGTACGGGTGTAATGTAGCAGGTGGGGTTAGGTTAGGGGGGATATTTTTGTGTGATGTGGTATAGTTTTGGAGGTGGAAGAGAGATATTTTAATCTGTAATGTAGCAGGTGGGGTTAGGTTAGGGCGGAGTAGTAGGGTGTGTGTTGTGGAATTGTTTTGTTATGTGTGTTGGTGTGTGTGTGTTTATATGTCTACATCCGCGTGACTTTTATATAACGAAAATGTGTTGGAGGAACGTGGAGGAGGAGAGGTCTTGGAATATAGTAATATATAAGTTCATTAATGGCGGGCGTTTTGTGTGATGATTATTTTACAAACAGTTATACGTACATATTACAGATAGGTAGCCGATATTACAACAGTTAGATGCTATTTAGTTATACATATATAGAAATATAAAAGAGAAAACACTAGATACATTTTATATATTTATTGACAAAGTTAGTTGATCTATGGGTGACATATAACCGCACTTCTTTTCGTATACCCCTTGGAGCTCTCAGAACACAGGTGGTTCGGTTTACTTGGCGAGTCTGTCAATGCACGTTTTGTCTTGTTCGTTCAACGAGGGGGTCAAATGGGAAGATTTCCCTTTTAGTCTTCTAAGTTTGTCACTGCTGGGTTGACTTTTGTCAAACTTTTTTTGGCGCAACGTATGGTGCAAATCTGCCTCCCGCTCGCAGCATAACGAAAAAGAGACGTTGGATGGGCGGGTTTTTTGCAGAGGTGTTTTAACGTGACACCAGGTACGGAAATCACATCTTTGAACATATCTACCCCTAGGTCCGCGTAAAAACTAACGTGTTGTTCTAACGCTGTGTGTGGCTAGTGATGAGAATATAAGACGCTGAGAGGTGAAGTTTGGTCGTAGACAACTACTCACTAGGAAATGCCCGTGAGGTGGTAGAAATACCCCCTCGACACGATAGAAATATGCCCTCGAGATGATATAAATATACCCTCGACACGACAGAAATATACCCTCGACACGACAGAAATATGTATGTGTAATGATAGAAAATATGACCTCGACACGACAGAAATATGCCCTCGACACGACAGAAATATGTATGTGTAATGATAGAAAATATGCCCTCGACACGACAGAAATATGCCCTCGACACGACAGAAATATGTATGTGTAATGATAGAAAATATGTCCTCGGTACGACAGAAATATGCCCTCGACACGACAGAAATATGTATGTGTAATGATAGAAAATATGACCTCGAGACGACAGAAAT
The DNA here is from genome assembly GCA_024509875.1 of Oreohelix idahoensis. NCBI lineage: Eukaryota > Metazoa > Mollusca > Gastropoda > Stylommatophora > Oreohelicidae > Oreohelix > Oreohelix idahoensis. Next base: position 26,876 of record JAMPIV010011720.1, on the reverse strand, counting down.
ATACCCCCGAGATGATAGAAATGTGACCACTGGTTTTGGGAGAAAACTTTAGATATCACCCACCAAAGGATTTTCGCACGTGTAATAAAGGGGGGTCTCGATAAAATTTACTCTCTCGACCTTCACTCAGCTCTCCAAAGGTTTAAGTATTGCATCACTTCTTGGCATGTTCACCTAGTTAGTGGGAGCCGTCACCTACAAAGAGGTATGACCCCACCTGCAAGGGGTGGTCCTGGAAACAGTCTGTAGCAGTGCAGTCTGGCTGATCGAGTGCGGCTCGCAATGGGAAGGCAAAAGCGGTCCCTAAACAATGTCGGGTTGTAGTCGGTTGTGTCGATCGAGAGGTGGAGATATCACAGCTTAGAAGGGAGTTTTGAAGCGAGTTGAGGTTTTGTGTTTTCTTTTGTAGTGGTGTGGGTGAGGTCGGGAGGTTTTTTGTGTGATGTATTGTACCGGTAGTGTGTTTGGTTGTAGGTATCTTAATTGTGTGGTGTAGTTTGTGGGGCTGTCGAATCGTGGGGTGTGCTGGGGTATGGGTTTTTTGTGTGTCGGTATTTTAATTGTTGTATCTACAATATGTATAGATCAGAGTGAAGTTTTAGAAACCAGTACTAGTTCTACCATCGAACTTGCGTCCTGGTAGTGTGTGTGTGTTGTTTATTTTACATATAGACAGGTATACATATACACGAGGTTACAGCAGTTATACGCTAAATACCCTTTTGATGTCTCGAACGCACTTATGTCTTGAACATATTTGCAGTTGTTTTCATCGTACTTTCAGATGTCTGTCGTACTTTCTGTTGCAAACTGGAATCTAAATAATCTTTTTACTCAATTTTTAGTTTTAGTTATTGATTTGTAATGAAAACACACTCGCGTGCGTGGTTATGTATCTGTGTGTGTGTGTGTAAACACTAGTCTCAAACGCGTTGTAGGTCGCTTGACACCTGCCCAGCCTTATTTGCTCACTAACAGCAACTTGCTTAATGAAAAGCTAATCGATTGTGTTATAGCGGCTTTAAGCTAGGTTGTGAAACGGTTTGAGACACGATTCGTGGTGACAGATGGTTACATACTCAGAAACCTAATCGATACTCAACGTGCTGTTGAACAAATATTCAGTGTTAGCTTTCTCGGTTTGATAGACTCGGTCACTATTTATTAGCTGTAATTCTTTAAATAGTCTTGTTAAGGTATTATCTCTATAATATTGCGTATGCGTAAGCAATAACAGGAGATTTTGTGTGTGTTTTATTAGGTATAGATACACTACGCAAAAGTGATCTCACCAGAACTTTGTTATCTATGTAGATGTGTCGTAGTCTAGTTACAAACAGCAAGGTGGTTTAGAAGTAACTTTATCATTTTCATTGGAAGAAAATTGTGTTTTTTATCGTTTACATGTTTTGTAACAAATTTGATTGCTCCAAAACTTTCACACAATTAGGTTACTACTTGACTTGAGAAGAAGGTCTTTTTATAAACACTCTTGAGTGAATTCCCATTTTTTCCTATCCGCTATAGAATAAAGAGGAAAATATATTTTTAAAAGTATTACCTGTTATAGAGGCAGATGAGTAAGGTTCGGTATGATGGAGGCGGTTTTGGTTTTGTGTTGTGTTGTGTGTGTAGTGGGTCACGGGGTAGTTTTCTTTATTATTTATATTATAGCATGAGTAATAAAATCTACTTACCCCAATGTTCAGTTAATGTTATGTAAATGAACCGTAAACACTCGCAGTCTCCAACATAAAAAATATTGGGAAAGACCACACTGAACAAAAACAAATAGACAATTTATTGAACACACCCGTAGAGATATATCTTGCAGGTAGACTAAAGTATGGCGGCAACTAAACACGTACTTAGCGTTACAATCTGTAACTGATTCATGGTCGAGACCAGTTTCATACATTTTAAGAAAAACCCAACAACCACGTGTTTGTACCCTCACTAGAAAGAAATCGGATCGATGACCCGTGCAAATCAGCGATCGTGAATTTCTGTTCACGTCACTACGGTAAAATACAAACCATCAATAGTAGAAAACTTATAAAAGAAATATTCCTACGTTCGTGTGTTCGAATCACCGCCAGCTTGCATCAATTTTTTTATTCAACCTATAGATAAATAGATCAACCGTCAAATACTTCTTTAAAAAACACTTCCCCTTGGTAAAAAATAATACCCCTTCTCATAAAAATACTGCCCCTTGTCAAAAAAAAATGTCGCCCTCTTCGTAATCAAAGTTCTTCCTATTGTCAAAAAAATGTCACCCCGTGACAATTACAAATACTTCTTTAAAAAACACTTCCCCTTGGTAAAAAATAATACCCCTTCTCATAAAAATACTGCCCCTTGTCAAAAAAAAATGTCGCCCTCTTCGTAATCAAAGTTCTTCCTATTGTCAAAAAAATGTCACCCCGTGACAATTAAATTTCTCCCCTTTACTTCCCCTTGGTAAATACTTACAGTTGCGGTCTTCAACACGCGCCCCAACGGTTTAAGCACTTCATCACTTCTTATCATGTTATAAATTATTCTATCCAGACACTTTCCTTTCTCTCACACGATCACCTTGTGATAAAAATATTTCTTACCCCTTACTTTCACATTGTCATCACTATCATCTCGGCTCAGACAGGACTATAAACATCTATTACCTACCCGATAAAAGCTACGACAAACGTTATCTACCAGTTGTAATAGCATATATAGTCTGTTGTAACGGAACATCGGATAATTTCTTGTTGCCCTAAGACGCCGCAAGGCGTAATGGCCACAGACTGCTTGGTCGGTCGACGGGTAAGGATGGAAGAAGAAGAAGAATAATAGTATGATGTAGAAAAATACCTACCACGGTCTTACATACTCTCTGTATGGATGTGTATGACATGAAAATCTATTTCTTTTATAAAAAATTTTAGTACAAATGTGTTTCTGCGAAAAAACCGAAAGCTAACGGTTCGACGGTGAAACCGACTATCCGTGTTACGCCAATGTTTAATTACACTACAGGTGTGTTTGGAAAAAACAATTAAACAAAGCCGACTGCATTCAGAAAGATCGAGTGAGAGACGCACACGTGTGTGTTTCAGAGATCTGCGCGTACGAGGTCGATAGACAATTTCATTACGGAGGATGTTTCAAACAGCTGTGTTTGCTAAATCGAGCCCTTGTCGAAAATATGAGTTATTTTACATTAGATCTGTTTCTCATTCGTATCCAAATATTCAGTGTTTAGTCATTATTTCTATAATAGTGTGTGTATTCGTAAGCAATAACAGGAGGTTTTTGTGTATTTCAAAGTTTAGATACACTACCCAAAAGGGATTTCAGCAGGCAGACGAGAGTATGACACCAACTAGATACGGCTTTAGTATTACACTCTATAACTGATTCATTGTCGAGACCAGTTTCAAACATTTTAAGAAAACGCAACAACCACGTGCTTGTAACCTCACTAGAAAGAAACAGGCGTGATGGCCAGTGTGAAACAGCGCGCGTAAAACTTGACTCGTTTTAAAATCCTCGTAACATAGAGGGTGCCGTTAGAACTAAATATAGCTAGCTAGAAAAACGTAATAAAATAGCTAACAGGCAGAGTTTTCGTTAGTATTGGTAGACGAAAAAACTTATCTACAACGAGATTTACATGTGTAAAACTAACACTGTTACTTATTTCTGTTCACGTCATTGCAGACAACCTCAAAACACAAGAGCTCAATAGTAGAAATTTATCGTGTACTCGAACCCCTCCCCGATTTTTTTTTTAAGGTTTCACTTTTTTATTTTACAAGTGCGGCATCTGGTGATTGGTTTTATATAGTCTCACAATCACCAAAGTTTTTTTTCGCACGTGTAACAAAGGCTGATCTCGTCGAGAAGTAGGAGTGCAGTGTTTGATAGAAGTAAATAGGTAATGGTCTCTTTTAAAAGAATACTTGAGTTAAAGAGGAAAATATATAAAAATCGGATATATGTCATAACCAGACTAAAATATGACGCCAACTACATATTCATTAGTGTTACAGGTTACACTCGAGACAATGTCGAGGTCAGTTTCAATCATTTTAAGAAAAACCAACACGCACGTGTTTTTTTTTTTTACCACGCGTTGTTAAACTCGATCGATGGTCTGCGCTCGCGATTTTAGTTAACAAGAAGACGGTATATTCATATAATAGGAAGATATATTTAGACAATAAGAAGACTTTGAGCCAATAGGAAGACGAGAATAGGAAGAGGTTAATAGGAAGACGATATATTTATAGATAACAAGAAGACGATATATTTATAGATAACAAGAAGACGATATATTTAGACAAACAATTAGAGGATATAGGTAACAAAAGAAGTATACACAAGGTATGTGTGATGCACGTGTTGTTAAGTCAGCCGGCCCGATGCTGTAATCAGCATCGGGTTGGGGCCTCCTTAAACGTTCCAGAGTTCCTCTGGTGCCCAGTTAAAACTGGGTCTGCCCTCCCGGGTTGTGTGCGGTGCATCACACATACCTTGTGTATACTTCTTTTGTTACCTATATCCTCTAATTGTTTGTCTAAATATATCGTCTTCTTGTTATCTATAAATATATCGTCTTCTTGTTATCTATAAATATATCGTCTTCCTATTAACCTCTTCCTATTCTCGTCTTCCTATTGGCTCAAAGTCTTCTTATTGTCTAAATATATCTTCCTATTATATGAATATACCGTCTTCTTGTTAACTAAAATCGCGAGCGCAGACCATCGATCGAGTTTAACAACGCGTGGTAAAAAAAAAAACACGTGCGTGTTGGTTTTTCTTAAAATGATTGAAACTGACCTCGACATTGTCTCGAGTGTAACCTGTAACACTAATGAATATGTAGTTGGCGTCATATTTTAGTCTGGTTATGACATATATCCGATTTTTATATTTTCCTCTTTAACTCAAGTATTCTTTTAAAAGAATAGAGACCATTACCTATTTACTTCTATCAAACACTGCACTCCTACTTCTCGACGAGATCAGCCTTTGTTACACGTGCGAAAAAAACTTTGGTGATTGTGAGACTATATAAAACCAATCACCAGATGCCGCACTTGTAAAATAAAAAAGTGAAACCTTAAAAAAAAAATCGGGGAGGGGTTCGAGTACACGATAAATTTCTACTATTGAGCTCTTGTGTTTTGAGGTTGTCTGCAATGACGTGAACAGAAATAAGTAACAGTGTTAGTTTTACACATGTAAATCTCGTTGTAGATAAGTTTTTTCGTCTACCAATACTAACGAAAACTCTGCCTGTTAGCTATTTTATTACGTTTTTCTAGCTAGCTATATTTAGTTCTAACGGCACCCTCTATGTTACGAGGATTTTAAAACGAGTCAAGTTTTACGCGCGCTGTTTCACACTGGCCATCACGCCTGTTTCTTTCTAGTGAGGTTACAAGCACGTGGTTGTTGCGTTTTCTTAAATGTTTGAAACTGGTCTCGACAATGAATCAGTTATAGAGTGTAATACTAAAGCCGTATCTAGTTGGTGTCATACTCTCGTCTGCCTGCTGAAATCCCTTTTGGGTAGTGTATCTAAACTTTGAAATACACAAAAACCTCCTGTTATTGCTTACGAATACACACACTATTATAGAAATAATGACTAAACACTGAATATTTGGATACGAATGAGAAACAGATCTAATGTAAAATAACTCATATTTTCGACAAGGGCTCGATTTAGCAAACACAGCTGTTTGAAACATCCTCCGTAATGAAATTGTCTATCGACCTCGTACGCGCAGATCTCTGAAACACACACGTGTGCGTCTCTCACTCGATCTTTCTGAATGCAGTCGGCTTTGTTTAATTGTTTTTTCCAAACACACCTGTAGTGTAATTAAACATTGGCGTAACACGGATAGTCGGTTTCACCGTCGAACCGTTAGCTTTCGGTTTTTCGCAGAAACACATTTGTACTAAAATTTTTTATAAAAGAAATAGATTTTCATGTCATACACATCCATACAGAGAGTATGTAAGACCGTGGTAGGTATTTTTCTACATCATACTATTATTCTTCTTCTTCTTCCATCCTTACCCGTCGACCGACCAAGCAGTCTGTGGCCATTACGCCTTGCGGCGTCTTAGGGCAACAAGAAATTATCCGATGTTCCGTTACAACAGACTATATATGCTATTACAACTGGTAGATAACGTTTGTCGTAGCTTTTATCGGGTAGGTAATAGATGTTTATAGTCCTGTCTGAGCCGAGATGATAGTGATGACAATGTGAAAGTAAGGGGTAAGAAATATTTTTATCACAAGGTGATCGTGTGAGAGAAAGGAAAGTGTCTGGATAGAATAATTTATAACATGATAAGAAGTGATGAAGTGCTTAAACCGTTGGGGCGCGTGTTGAAGACCGCAACTGTAAGTATTTACCAAGGGGAAGTAAAGGGGAGAAATTTAATTGTCACGGGGTGACATTTTTTTGACAATAGGAAGAACTTTGATTACGAAGAGGGCGACATTTTTTTTGACAAGGGGCAGTATTTTTATGAGAAGGGGTATTATTTTTTACCAAGGGGAAGTGTTTTTTTTAAAGAAGTATTTGTAATTGTCACGGGGTGACATTTTTTTGACAATAGGAAGAACTTTGATTACGAAGAGGGCGACATTTTTTTTTTGACAAGGGGCAGTATTTTTATGAGAAGGGGTATTATTTTTTACCAAGGGGAAGTGTTTTTTAAAGAAGTATTTGACGGTTGATCTATTTATCTATAGGTTGAATAAAAAAATTGATGCAAGCTGGCGGTGATTCGAACACACGAACGTAGGAATATTTCTTTTATAAGTTTTCTACTATTGATGGTTTGTATTTTACCGTAGTGACGTGAACAGAAATTCACGATCGCTGATTTGCACGGGTCATCGATCCGATTTCTTTCTAGTGAGGGTACAAACACGTGGTTGTTGGGTTTTTCTTAAAATGTATGAAACTGGTCTCGACCATGAATCAGTTACAGATTGTAACGCTAAGTACGTGTTTAGTTGCCGCCATACTTTAGTCTACCTGCAAGATATATCTCTACGGGTGTGTTCAATAAATTGTCTATTTGTTTTTGTTCAGTGTGGTCTTTCCCAATATTTTTTTATGTTGGAGACTGCGAGTGTTTACGGTTCATTTACATAACATTAACTGAACATTGGGGTAAGTAGATTTTATTACTCATGCTATAATATAAATAATAAAGAAAACTACCCCGTGACCCACTACACACACAACACAACACAAAACCAAAACCGCCTCCATCATACCGAACCTTACTCATCTGCCTCTATAACAGGTAATACTTTTAAAAATATATTTTTCCTCTTTATTCTATAGCGGATAGGAAAAAATGGGAATTCACTCAAGAGTGTTTATAAAAAGACCTTCTTCTCAAGTCAAGTAGTAACCTAATTGTGTGAAAGTTTTGGAGCAATCAAATTTGTTACAAAACATGTAAACGATAAAAAACACAATTTTCTTCCAATGAAAATGATAAAGTTACTTCTAAACCACCTTGCTGTTTGTAACTAGACTACGACACATCTACATAGATAACAAAGTTCTGGTGAGATCACTTTTGCGTAGTGTATCTATACCTAATAAAACACACACAAAATCTCCTGTTATTGCTTACGCATACGCAATATTATAGAGATAATACCTTAACAAGACTATTTAAAGAATTACAGCTAATAAATAGTGACCGAGTCTATCAAACCGAGAAAGCTAACACTGAATATTTGTTCAACAGCACGTTGAGTATCGATTAGGTTTCTGAGTATGTAACCATCTGTCACCACGAATCGTGTCTCAAACCGTTTCACAACCTAGCTTAAAGCCGCTATAACACAATCGATTAGCTTTTCATTAAGCAAGTTGCTGTTAGTGAGCAAATAAGGCTGGGCAGGTGTCAAGCGACCTACAACGCGTTTGAGACTAGTGTTTACACACACACACACAGATACATAACCACGCACGCGAGTGTGTTTTCATTACAAATCAATAACTAAAACTAAAAATTGAGTAAAAAGATTATTTAGATTCCAGTTTGCAACAGAAAGTACGACAGACATCTGAAAGTACGATGAAAACAACTGCAAATATGTTCAAGACATAAGTGCGTTCGAGACATCAAAAGGGTATTTAGCGTATAACTGCTGTAACCTCGTGTATATGTATACCTGTCTATATGTAAAATAAACAACACACACACTACCAGGACGCAAGTTCGATGGTAGAACTAGTACTGGTTTCTAAAACTTCACTCTGATCTATACATATTGTAGATACAACAATTAAAATACCGACACACAAAAAACCCATACCCCAGCACACCCCACGATTCGACAGCCCCACAAACTACACCACACAATTAAGATACCTACAACCAAACACACTACCGGTACAATACATCACACAAAAAACCTCCCGACCTCACCCACACCACTACAAAAGAAAACACAAAACCTCAACTCGCTTCAAAACTCCCTTCTAAGCTGTGATATCTCACCCTCTCGATCGACACAACCGACTACAACCCGACATTGTTTAGGGACCGCTTTTGCCTTCCCATTGCGAGCCGCACTCGATCAGCCAGACTGCACTGCTACAGACTGTTTCCAGGACCACCCCTTGCAGGTGGGGTCATACCTCTTTGTAGGTGACGGCTCCCACTAACTAGGTGAACATGCCAAGAAGTGATGCAATACTTAAACCTTTGGAGAGCTGAGTGAAGGTCGAGAGAGTAAATTTTATCGAGACCCCCCTTTATTACACGTGCGAAAATCCTTTGGTGGGTGATATCTAAAGTTTTCTCCCAAAACCAGTGGTCACATTTCTATCATCTCGGGGGTATATTTCTGTCGTCTCGAGGTCATATTTTCTATCATTACACATACATATTTCTGTCGTGTCGAGGGCATATTTCTGTCGTACCGAGGACATATTTTCTATCATTACACATACATATTTCTGTCGTGTCGAGGGCATATTTCTGTCGTGTCGAGGGCATATTTTCTATCATTACACATACATATTTCTGTCGTGTCGAGGGCATATTTCTGTCGTGTCGAGGTCATATTTTCTATCATTACACATACATATTTCTGTCGTGTCGAGGGTATATTTCTGTCGTGTCGAGGGTATATTTATATCATCTCGAGGGCATATTTCTATCGTGTCGAGGGGGTATTTCTACCCCTTCACGGGCATTTCCTAGTGAGTAGTTGTCTACGACCAAACTTCACCTCTCAGCGTCTTATATTCTCATCACTAGCCACACACAGCGTTAGAACAACACGTTAGTTTTTACGCGGACCTAGGGGTAGATATGTTCAAAGATGTGATTTCCGTACCTGGTGTCACGTTAAAACACCTCTGCAAAAAAACCCGCCCATCCAACGTCTCTTTTTCGTTATGCTGCGAGCGGGAGGCAGATTTGCACCATACGTTGCGCCAAAAAAAGTTTGACAAAAGTCAACCCAGCAGTGACAAACTTAGAAGACTAAAAGGGAAATCTTCCCATTTGACCCCCTCGTTGAACGAACAAGACAAAACGTGCATTGACAGACTCGCCAAGTAAACCGAACCACCTGTGTTCTGAGAGCTCCAAGGGGTATACGAAAAGAAGTGCGGTTATATGTCACCCATAGATCAACTAACTTTGTCAATAAATATATAAAATGTATCTAGTGTTTTCTCTTTTATATTTCTATATATGTATAACTAAATAGCATCTAACTGTTGTAATATCGGCTACCTATCTGTAATATGTACGTATAACTGTTTGTAAAATAATCATCACACAAAAACGCCCGCCATTAATGAACTTATATATTACTATATTCCAAGACCTCTCCTCCTCCACGTTCCTCCAACACATTTTCGTTATATAAAAGTCACGCGGATGTAGACATATAAACACACACACACCAACACACATAACAAAACAAAACAATTCCACAACACACACCCTACTACTCCGCCCTAACCTAACCCCACCTGCTACATTACAGATTAAAATATCTCTCTTCCACCTCCAAAACTATACCACATCACACAAAAATATCCCCCCCTAACCTAACCCCACCTGCTACATTACACCCGTACCTCGTCACCGACGCCTCTTCACTCCCACCTCTCAATGCTGGTCCACTCGCCTGCTACACCCCAAAAATGTACACAGCTGCATCCTGACAACGTCACCACATCTCCCCTCAACATCTAAAATATCTCTCTTCCACCTCCAAAACCATACCACATCACACAAAAATATCCCCCCTAACCTAACCCCACCTGCTACATTACACCCGTACCTCGTCACCAATGTCTCTTCACTCCCACCTCTCAATGCTGGTCCACTCGCCTGCTACACCCCCAAAAATGTACACAGATGCATCCTGACAACGTCACCACATCTCCCCTCAACATCTAAAATATCTCTCTTCCACCCCCAAAAACCATACCACATCACACAAAAATATCATCCCTGCCCCTGCATCACTCCTGCAGAATTAATATATGTCTATAAATAACGTCTTCTCGTTATCTAAACATATCTCTATATAAAAAATTCATGGGTCTCCTCCTCGCCTCCTCCTCAATTCCTTATATAAAAAAAGCACCCCGCCATCTTGCGCCATATACCACCTTCTTGTTATCTCAAGTCCGCCCTCTTGCCCTTGTACATTTTCCCTATATAAAAAGTCATCCCGCCATCTTGCGCCTGCAGCGCGCCGCCATTTTTCTCCTTATATAAAAAGTCACCCCGCCATCTTACCCCTGTATCACGCCTGCAGAATTAATATATGTCTATAAATAACGTCTTCTTGTTATCTAAAAATCTCAAAGTCTAACTATTATCCTCTTCCTATTATCGTCTTCTTGTTATCTCAATAAACACATATTACTATATTAAAAAGTTATCCACTTCTCCTGCTGCTCCACCTCCACACTGCGTATTTCCTTATATAAAAAGTCATCCCGCCTGGTGCTACCTGCACACTGAGTATTTTCTTATATAAAAAGTCATCCCGCCTGATGCTCCATCTACGCAATGAGTATTTTCTTATATAAAAAGTCATCCCGCCATCTTGCCCCTGCACATTTTCCTTATATAAAAAGTCACCCCACCTGATGCTCCACCTGCACACTGAGTATTTTCTTATATAAAAAGTCATCACCCTCCGCCTGATGCTCCACCTGCACACTGAGTATTTCCTTATATAAAAAGTCACCCCGCCATCTTGCCCCTGCACATTTTTCCTATATAAAAAGTCATCCCGCCTGCTGCTCCACCTGCTCAATGAGTATTTTCTTATATAAAAAGTCATCCCACCTGCTGCTCCTCCTCAATTCCTTATATAAAAGTCATGTACCAACCCCTGCTGCTCCATCTGTACAATGAGTATTTCCTTATATAAAAAGTCATCACCCTCCGCCTGATGCTCCACCTCAATTCCTTATATAAAAGTCATCACCCTCCGCCTGATGCTCCACCTGCACAATGAGTATTTCCTTATATAAAAAGTCATCACCCTCCGCCTGATGCTCCACCTGCACAATGAGTATTTCCTTATATAAAAAGTCATCCCGCCTGCTGCTCCACCTGCGTAATGAGTATTTCCTTATATAAAAAGTCACCCCGCCTGATGCTCCACCTGCGCAATGAGTATTTCCTTATATAAAAAGTCACCCCGCCTGATGCTCCACCTGCGTAATGAGTATTTCCTTATATAAAAAGTCATCCCGCCTGCTGCTCCACCTGCGTAATGAGTATTTCCTTATATAAAAAGTCATCCCGCCATCTTGTTATCTCCCCCTTGTTATCTCAAATCCGCCATCTTGCCCCAAATAACCTCTTCTTGTTAGCTCAAAGCCGCCATCTTGACCCAAATAACCTCCCCTTGTTAACTCAAATCCGCCATCTTGACCCAAATAACCTCCCCTTGTTAACTCAAATCCGCCATCTTGACCCAAATAACCTCCCCTTGTTAGCTCAAATCCGCCATCTTGCGCCGCGCGCCTGCAGATTGCGCTTATATAAAAGTCACGCGCCTGCAGAATTTTTGCTATATAAAAGTCACGCGCCTGCAGCGCGCCTGCAGCGCGCCTGCAGAATAATACCTAAGTTTAGGTCATTCATAATGAGAGCTTAATATGTTTACATGACGTAGTGTCCACAATTCTAACTTTTTTCATTGTATTTGGGGAAACCCCTAAGGCAAGGCTTGCCAATGTGCTAGTGTTGGCTTTTAGTTTAAAATCAATGCGAAACAAATTAGCACTTCATCTTCCTAGCCCCTCTTCGTTCCACAATGCATTTTAGGCAAATATTTTCTTAGAACTAGAAAAAGTGGGTGTTTATGTCAAGGACGAATTTGAAAATTGGGTACCGTTTTGTTCGGCTATTCGTAAGCAAACAATAATCTGAAGGCGTAGACAATACCAACCTTTCTAGCAGAAAATTCTTTTCTACTTTCTTAGCTTTGCCTTTATGCCCTATATTGTTATATATTAATTTAGATGTTGTATTTAGAAATCACTACAGAGTCTGTTATACAATATTACAATATCTTGTGTGTGAGTAGTGACAGTGAGTCTGATATACAATATCACATTATGTTGTGTGAGTAGTGACAGTGAGTCTGTTATACAATATTACAATATTTTGGTTGTGAGTAGTGACAGTGAGTCTGTTATACAATATGATCCCAATCGGCAGTTCACACAGTGCGGACGTGTTTTTATTTGGCTCTGCAATTTTGACATTTTATTCTAAGTTGTTCACATTTAATATGGATGGTTTATACATCCCTGTGTTGGCGTTTTACCTGGACTTACAATGGAATTGTTTATTTTGTAATTGTGTTAAATTCACTTGTAAATATTGCGTTTTTTTCTTTATGGAATGACGGTAGAAGCGTTCATCGTGTGGTTCCACCATTTTTGGATCTATCGAGAATTACTTTAAACGTAGCACTATCTTCAGTTTTGGTAACACATTCCAAAGTGTAACTGTGACTCTGTGGCTAGGGAACAATAGACTATGATAAATCAAAGGGCCGCCTTGCAGCATGTAATGTGATATGGCGAGGGAGGAGAAACGCGTCGTTTCAGCGACGGTAAAACCGCCAAGAGATGGCCGATAACGCCCTTCGACCGTAGCTACAAGTTACTCTCTCAACAAGGGAAAAGCGGTACAAAGAAAATTAAATGCCTGGAACAACCCTCCCCATCTGATCATCAAGCAAACGAACAATGGTCAATGTTGCTCTGTTGAATTCCATAACAGCCAACACTACGAAATTTTCAAACACACTTGCCTAGAGTACTACCGAAACTGTTCTATTGAAACTCGGAGCAATCAACTAGACGCTATTGTTGAGGACAAAATAAGCACCGACCTCCTCACAATACATCTGTACCACACTAAAAATAAAATATTAGTTCAAGGAGCGACAGAGTGTGTAGAGACTTAGTTAGACGTCGAATTTTGTCACCTCCAAAGATCAGCTCTAGATAAGACCATGATTGTAACTGATCTTGCCTCTCCACCAACAATCACAGGAGACAGGCCTGCCAACGTACAATCTCAGCTAACGATTGAAGCCAGTCCTTCCTCCTGTCCCATTCCAATCAGCTCTTCCCCTTTACTGATCATCACTCCAATAATTGTGCAAATTGGAGAGGAACCCAAAGAAAATGTTTCCCGTTCAAATGATGATATTCCAAAACGTACCCTGGATCTAGCATCATCTACCCTTAATACAAATATATCTACAGATAATCTATATCTAAATCACTCGCCCAGTGCACACGTGACATACCCATCATGCACCAAAGACACAGTTACTGGACGGATAATGCCTATCCGTCATCATTTATACTCCCCTCTTAAACAGCTCCTAGCTATTGAGTACACCAAGGAGCAAGACAGCCCCGAAGTGCGAAGCCTAGGAGAGGGAACAGAGAAGCGCTGCTGCCAGGCGATGATTACCGTCCTTGAAAGTTCAGTGAGAAACATCATTGCTGAACTTAAACAAGACATGGACAGCTCACTCAAAAGAGAACTTGACGCATTCAGGTCAAATCTCTCATACAAGAAAACACAAGGCTGATAAGTAGAGTAGACCAACTACACGAAGCTTCAGACAGTAAAAACGAGAACGATGGTGTCCAAAACCCTCAAATATCGGGTCATTCAATTACACCACAAATATCACCTGCTCCTTTAACCTATCAACGTCAAACACCTGTTCCCAGAGACAAAATATGCCCACGACATCACAAGCTTGAAAACAGCCAACAGAATATTAAAAACAAAGAACGAAAAGAAACATCACCAAATAAGACTTACACGATTGAGGTAAATATTAGTCATCGTACTGAAAACCTACCAAGACAACCTACACAAGTAGATCCCGAAGCAACAAAAGCAACGGGACATGAAAGAATATCTTCTTCTTCTTCCTCGTTCGTCCTGAAAAGGACGGTGGTTGCGTTGTGTCTGTTTACGCCTAAGCTGTGATATCTGCACCTTTTGGTCGACACATCCGACTTCTGCACGGCATTTTTTAGACCGGGTTTGCCTTCCCATTGCGATCCACACTCGCTCAGCCAGTCTGCACTGCTGCAGACTGTTTCCAGGACAACCACGTGGAGGTGGAGTGCGGTCTTGACCAGCTCTGGTTCGCTGGTCCTGATGCAGGCAGTCAAGCTATGAGTCGCTGACTGCGGTCTCTATTGCTGCGTCTTCTGGTCCCTGAAAGAATATAACAACTGACACAAAAATCCGCTGAAGACCTCCAGCAAGAAGAGTATCAATGGCACCAACAACGCCGTCGTGCACGACCTCAGCCACAGCACCATCGACACATACCTCACAACACACATCACTTCATCATTGGGGACTCACTGCTAAAAGGTATTCACAGTGACAGAATGTCAACAACGCCAGAGGACATTGTCACAGTAATACCACTACCAGGAGCTGGAACAACCAATGAAATCAGCCAACAATAATGCAAATATTATATGTGAGCAATATTACCAATAATTATTTCACCACCTCAAAATCAATCAATTTCATGTAATAGTAGATAGTAATATACGAGGATGATATATTAGGACCTCCTATATTTATAGGAGCAATAAAAGAACAGAGATACAAACAAGATGACTGAATACAGTGACAAGAGCTAAAGTAAAATAATACTAATGAATAAATAAGGCAGACGTTTATGATTTTAATTATAACAAAGTGAAACAAAAACAAAATAACATATAAAACACTTAACCTGGTGATACTTTAACTCTTCGACTTATTTTCCACCCTGCGCAGTAATTATTTTTTGAAGAATTCTAAACAGTGAAGTGAACTAACTTTTAGTGTAAATTTTATGTTAATATTGTCTGTGTACATGTACATATTATATACCAAACTGTAGGGAAATAGATAGAGAATTGTAATATATAGCGTCTTTGGTAGTATTAACACAAGTACGTTTGGTATAGTTAATACATTTTGTATGTAAAATTGAAAAACACTAAAGAGTTAATTGTAGGATACAAGCTTACCAAAGACGACTTACTGTTGCAGACAAAAGAGATAAAGAGGTTAGGGGAATGTATCATATTTACTTTCAAAGGGGAACAATTTTTTCATGCAACAAATATTGAATTAAATAACATGTTTTCGCAACTTATTTAGTTTTATTAATTTATTTTACAAAATTATATAAGGTATAAAATATTCTCTTATATTTATTAGTACAATTTTTCAATTATTAAACTTTTATTTTTTTCCCATTTACAGAATTAAAAAGACTTAAAATATTATGAGTATGATGCACAAGTTAAAGTAATGAGCACATATGTGCCGTGACACGTTCAATCAGAATTCTAACGGTAGTTCAAATTGTTCCCAAATGCACACATTAGAAAGTTTCATTGGCGCCAAATAGCGCACTTCAATAAACTTTTAATCACATTTTCTTACTTGGTGGTATCTATTCTACCCTGGTGGCCGGAGTGGCTAAGAGGTTTGGTTGTCAGTACAAGCAATATTTTTTCATGGAATATTTCTAAGAACCACTGGGTTCTAATGATGTCATAACCCCCATGTCCTCCCAGCGAACTCTGGGTCCTCTTGGAGATCTGGATCCATATGTATCGTGGTAGACATTTTTCTTCAATTCTGCAGACGTGGCCAAACCATCGTAACTGGGAATGTTCCACTCGGGTCTGAACAAACTGTATTACAAAAGATCACAGAAAGTGAGTCTCCGACCAGCGCTGTTATAAATACGCACATCATAAATATGACAGAGGAAGAGAAACAGCGGTTACAGAAAAACATATTCGTAATGAAGTTTTAGTTTTTGGATGTACGACAACTTGTTTTAGTACCTTTCGTAATTTACTGGTGGATCCTCCAAACACCAAGAGATGTTTGACTGGCCAGCGACCACATTTATTGCTTCTAAGATACTGTGTTGTTCCAACTTGGATAAGTTGATTCCCGACTTACATGATTTTAGAAAGTAGCCCATATTCATTACGGGGACAGTGCTGCATACAAGTAGATTATTTGTTTCTCTGGAGCTGGAAGAATGGTCTACTTAACTCTACAAACTCCACTCCAGAAAGTCACTTTTAATATCATTAATCGACGTCATAATTAATAGCAAAGACTTACGTACCGGAAAGATGGGATTTTACGTCCATGTAGAGTAGGGGTTCCCAGCCTATCCACATTAGGATACGCAAGGAATCTCACAAGACAGGGGATATTCACAAAGAGAAGTAGCTGCTGAATTTTCTATGAATCCAGACGTTTGGGCCACACTGTATATAATCCAAATAAAATATTCCAACAGTAGTAGTGTTAGTGAGAAACAAAGTTGTGGAATGAAGAGCGAAAGACCAGTTCTTAATCTAATCCGAAGCAAGAAAGAAGAAAAATAAATTGGAGTCTGAAAATGATATGGGGTTGTCTCTTTCAGAAACTGTACCAAAAATAAAACTGTTGGTTGACAAGACAAAGAATCAAGTGTATAACTAATTCGTATGAATGTATTCTTATAAACACAAACACGACAATTTCGTATACTAAAAAATGTTGTTATGTACCAAATAATGTTTTCGTAATCTCACATTAATTAACCTGATTGTGACGTTAGTTCTTTTTAGTCGTTCCACTTCTTCTGCCCATCATCACATAGTTAAATAAATTCTCCACTATATGACCTAGAATATAGTCAACATTATGGCATCTTGGACACCCACAAGTTAAATTGTACACAGTACTAATTTTTCATAATGAAAGTTTGTAACCAGTGAAACAATCGCGCCACGTTTTTGGGAAAATACGGAAACGGCACATTAAACACTTTGACACGTAGATTCTTCTTCTTCTTCTTTCGTTCGCTTGAAATATATTGTCTATATCTGCAATGTTGTTTCTTGTATAAACTTCACTGTCTTTTGTAGTTCATACAGAGGTCCGTATAGTTGTGCTTCCAGTGTTGTTTCTCTGGGCCAGTGGGTTTGCCTCAATATATCATATTTGGGGCAATCTTGAAGTACGTGCTCCGCAGTCTGGGGTGCCTGTCCACATGTACACATGGCTGAATTGCCAATCTTGAATTTTGTATACATGTGGCTGCGGAGGCGGTTGTGTCCTGTTCTGATGCGCAGAATGACAATTTGTTCTGATCTGTTCATAGCTTGGTAGTCATCCTGTGTTGGTGTTGGTGGCTTTCTGATTGATTTGATCATCTTTTTCTTCTGATGGTACGTAACTGGTACACCCGGTTGCTCGTCTGCAGCACCTTCTTTAGCCAGTCCGTCTGCACTCTCGTTTCCTGGTATTCCACAATGAGACGGTATCCACTGCATGGCGACCCTGCGCTGGCTGCACAGATCAGAAAGTAGGGCTTGTATACCTGGCAATTTTCTGGACTGAAGTGCTTGGAGTGCTGATTTTGCATCTGTCAGGAATACTACGGGCTGTGGACCGAGATTGTTGTTCAATAGTTTCTCAGTTGTCACCTACAGAATTTCCCCGTTGGTACTCTGACCGTATCCCTAGTGTTGTTTGGGTATTCTATGTACACTCCTGCTTCTCCATTCATTACTGCATTCTGTGCTGACCCATCAGTGTATACTCGGACCCAGCGGTCCTGTGGGTATTCATCATCCAGGAAACTGAGAGTGACTGTCCTACGCTGCAGGCTGTTCTGTTCATCCCTGTCTAATATTCCTTTCACTTTTGTCTGGATGTGTACTGGTAGTCCAGGCTCTTCTCTCCAAGGGGTTTGTTCTGGCACATACTTTATGGGGCTGTTAACTTCAGGCAGGTCTGAGGTTTGTCTACGAAATCGTTTGGCCTGTTGGATAAAGCTGCTTCTTTTCAGTCGCCCCATTGCTAGGTTTTTTGAATCTGTCCTTCATTGGATGGCTCGGCAAACAGAGGAACTTTTCTGCCTGTGTTAGCACTTTCGTGTCTCTGCGTTCTCTCAGTGCTTGTATCCTCCCCATTTTCTCCATCTCCACTATAGGCGTTGATTTCATTGCCCCCGTGATGACCCTAAGCGCCTGGTTTTGCACCTTATCTAGCTCTTGTAACGTGGTGTTTGATGATGGACACCACGCAGCTGACCCCATATTCCAGGTGTGGTCGTATGCCCTGCTAGTAAACTTTACTAAGTATTTTCCCGCTAGCTCCCCACGTGGTTCCACTTAGTTTTCTCAGGATGGCTAACTTCCCCCTGGCCTTTGTTGCTGCCTTGTTGATGTGCTGCTTCCATGTCAGCCTATCATCGAATGTAACTCCGAGATAGGTGGGTTGTTTATCTTCTCTCAGGAGCGCTTCGTTTATCTTGATGACACCAGCTTTTTGTTTGGGTTAAAGAGGGTGAAGAGTTGTGGAAAGGTAAAGTTGCCTGAATCATTACGGTTAGAATAACAGCTGCCTAAAGCCATAGTGCCTGACTGTTTACCGTACCAGAAGTTTTCACTTTCAACGTGTACCCACTGTAAGCCCTGAGGTTGAATGATACGTTCCATTGTTTTATGCAGAGGCAGCTTTTGTAAGGCTGCCTGATTGGTCTGTACAGCTGGAGGCAGTGGAATCTGTTCATCTTTCCTGGTGTTAGGAGGTGGTTATCATGATTGCTTCCCTCAAGGTCTGTGGCAACTCTGGCCTGGAGTTCCAACAGAGGATTGAAGATCTGCCTGCGAGCTTTTGTTTTTGTCATTGACGCAGTTATACCAAGTTTTTATTTTCATTGTCATTGGCACACTCTGTGATAACTGATGTAGAGCGACTTTCCTTTCTCATTTTCAATTTTGGATATCGCGCTAGCTCCAGAGTTCTCTGAATGTTATTACATGTGGTGCCTCCATAACGTGATCAGCTGTAATGGTGAACCATCTCGTGCTGCAAAGCGTCTACTATTGTTATCTCTCACGAGTCTCCTGTTGCTTCTCTGAGGCTAGTCCTTTTAGTTGTTGTCTTTAGCAAAGGAGGTCTGCACCGTTCAGTGATCAGCTGCCTGTTTTCCCTCATGAGGATGTTTCCCATTCTTTGTACAGAGCAATCCTTGAGATTTCTCCCTGTACAGCTTTTCATCGTTAAAAGTTTGTTTTAACCAGCTTCCACAGTTTCAGGCTGTGTATCTCTTTCGAAGATTTCAAGGACTCCTGTTTTCATATACTTCAGCATTCTTCCGCCACGCTTTGCCTGACTCTAAACTTGGTCGCCCTTGTAAAATTTTGGCCTT
Organism: Oreohelix idahoensis; assembly: GCA_024509875.1. NCBI lineage: Eukaryota > Metazoa > Mollusca > Gastropoda > Stylommatophora > Oreohelicidae > Oreohelix > Oreohelix idahoensis. Next base: position 7,054 of record JAMPIV010011720.1, on the reverse strand, counting down.
AGATTTGCTGGTAGTTATTGTGTTGTTATTTTGCCTGGACTGTTACTCTGCCACATGCTTTCGAGATCGTTTCCCACGTCGGTTGCACACTGCAGCTGCTCTAGTTTGGTTTCACGGATGCATCCTCGTAATAGTGCATTCTGCCCTGACATTCATTCAGCACTCACAGTGATAAAGGTCTTTGCTCCGTAAACGAGAATCGTTGTCTGGTATAGCGAAAGTATCTCATACTAGTTTTGAGCATTCGCGCCATGTCGGCTCCAGTCTAAACTTCAATGTACTATTCCACCTAGAGATAACCTTCATCAGTTGTTATACCCTACAACGTTTGTGCGACGTACCTACTCGCATTCTGTGGTTGAGTGTAATTACAGCGCTATGCGGTAGAAAATAGAGTGTTTGTGAGTGTTAGCTCAGCAGTACGTAGGCGTTTGGTGGTCGCTAATGTGGTCATTTTAATTCAGGTATCTTTAGCGCATGAAGAGTCATCCTTGAAAGTTTCTCAAGCCCCTCACCTCTAATATCCATTGTGATCTATTAGCCCAAGTCATCAGTGAAAGTAGACCTAAAAATTTAATTCTATCCGTCTTATCACATAAGTCATTCAATGTAGCTCTGCGGATTATGAATCTTAATTAACTGCTAATACCGGTCGCATGTCAGAGTGTATTTTAATCTGAGACTAACGTATAAACTTCTAGAAAATCGAACCTCATATGTCTCTGACGATAATACGCACCGGGTATTGCTGCCACCTCCATTATATCAATTTCAAGCTGAATATGCAGTGATTTTGTAATTATAGACTTTACGTCACGGGAATTTAAGTATTCTTCCCTTTCTTCCTGTACATATTCGTCAGCTTGAAGCCACTGGTTGCCTCTGCGTTTTGAAACGGCCTATGTCCTTGCCTGCAATGTTGGTTTCCTTGTATAGCAACATTACACTGTACTTTTGCTTCTTAAGTTCAAAGATATTTATCGAGCTCCTAATTTTTGTGCGTGTAGCCGTCTTTTTTAAACTATTGACGACCCTTACTAGCATTCCAGTGCTATGTTTATTGTAAATGATCCCTTTTCTATGCGTGGTCAGTAGCCTTGTAATTCAGTCATGCCCTCCTGGATCCACAAGGGACTAATTGAGAAGGTAACCACCTAGTAGTAGGGTGGGTTGCTCTGCCCTTCTGCAGCAAGGACCGGGCACCGTCACTGAGCGCACTGCGCCCTGGGTGTCTCTGTCACGCATGTTTCGGACCCAGTCGCCATAAACGTTTTTGAGCAGATTATCGGGCAGTATTTCCCATAGCGTCGGTGTTCCCGTGGCTTATGCCTGAAATTAGCTGTGGTGCGCCTCTATGGCTGGGTGCCTCCGTCTTCAGCACCTTGACTTGCCTGTTTGTGCAGACTGGTGTCTTGCTCGAGTGTAGAGGGGCCTGGCCAGTCTTACAGCAGCTGATGGCTGTACACTGAGCCCATCTCCACGTAAAAAGCTGGCCACGTATGGGGAAGAAACGTAGATTAAACTATCCAAAGAACACGTATTTTTAATCTTCCATTATTTTCAATGTGCATTGTTACTTTTGTCTTGGAATGCCAGCATATCCTGCGTTCATAAATTAGTAGTCCAATAGTGGCCACAACTCAGAGTATCCTAATATGGGTCTTCAAAGGTGTATACCGTTTCACAAGATCCATACTCTTCGCAGAGTTTTAGATCAGAAGGATACAGATGCTTCAGTATCTCATGGGAGCTTTCATAGGTATTTCAGAAGTCAAGAACAATGCTGCATATGTGCGGGCAATTTTTATATGCAGTACATTCCAAAATGATAAATACACGTTAAATTTGTATATATTGAAAAACAGATTTAGATAATCAACTAAGTTTAAAATTTAAAAAAAAAATTGAATAATCTTTAACAGAAAATATGCACTTCATCGTGTGATGGTATGGTTGTTTTATGTAAAAAGTTTCGCTTGGCAGCATTTAGGTTTCGACAAAGCTGCTAAATAGCAGTCCTCCCCACTGCTTTGTTTTTTTCTTGAATTCATACTTTAATAAACGCTGTCCGCTACTCATGACCTTTTCGTTTGTTCTAATGTGAAATAGATGCGCGCACTATATTTCAAGTCAGATCATGGGGAGTAAAACTGCAAAGCTGGTCTCGCGTCTCTACGTTCCCTGATGATGGTGCTGTGGCGTAGTAAAAGTACTTGTACCTCACTTTGAAAGAGATTAGTACGCTTCACTGGCACCACCAAGCCAATGACTCACAGACTGTTTTGTCTTTATTTATTATATTATATTACTTGAACTAGGTCATCTCGGTTTTGGAAGTGTAACTTTATGTTAACAAAGAATTTCCACTATGCAACCAGACTTTTAGATTCCTCAGATTCGGTGTTTCTGTTGAATGGTAGAGTCTATTTGGTCTCTGAAGTCCTTAAAATTGCTCAAACAGTGGTCCGTTTTCCGATATAAGAATCTTGTTTGCTAACTTCAGGCATAGGTGCTGGTTTTACGTCTTGGCAAGCGAATTATTATGGTTTGATTTTAATTTTTTATTGATTTTATATAAAATAAAATTTTTTATGGGGTGGGTATTTTTATTTATATTATTTATGGTTTATATATATTAAAAAGGTATATTATATAAATATATATATATATACTTATTATAAAAATATATATATAAATATATATATATATATTATATATATAATTTTAATTAATAAAATAAAATACTAAAACAATCAATATTAACTTTCATAATATACTAAATCATAATTTGATATTTAGAAAAACAATTATAATTTACAATTATTATAAATATATTACATATAATATTATATTAATATATATAAATAATTAATATTGTGTGTGTATCATTTTATAATATATTAAAAAAATAATAAATAACACATCACTATAATCATATAGTTATTATATCACAAAATATAAAATACATATTAATATCATAAATTAGGTTACATATATATTACTATCATTTAATATATAATATAATATATATATATATAATATATGAAAAGTCCAATGAAAGGTAATGCACCACAATCGTGACATTTCTCAGGAAGTTTTGGGTGGACCAAAAAGCATGAAATTATCTACAACAATGTACTATGGATACATTCATGTAAACATCGGTTATTCATCACCCCATCAGCTTGTAAGGGCTTTATGCCTTCAACGAAACAAGTATGTCATTCCTAGCCCGTACCAGATTTTGTCTTGATCATGTAGCCATTTCTTTAAAAAATGTATGAATCACTCCTTCAAAGTCAGGTGATCAAACCTTAGTGCCCACGGAGTGCATATTTATAAGTAATACCAAATAGATCTGAAAAAATCATCAGGGTGTGCATAGCATCATCAGGTTGGCCGTCTCCCTAGAACGAAGGTTGGCTGTAATATGGATCTCCAACGTCCTTCTGTCTCTTGTCCCCTTGGTGGTGCAACTCTGATAGACTCTTTTTCCTGTCCAATCTCTTGATAATAGCTCTGATAGGGGTTTTTAACTTATAGCTATCTTACCAAACAATCGAGGAAGTTGAGGGGAACTGCGGTAAGACGTGGATAGTACAATGGGTGGGTTTTGAAAAAAAAATCGAAAAAAGGTGATTCGTCTTACGAGGACAAAAGACAAAGAAAGTAGTCTACGTTACGGCCACAAGGCCTTCGTCAGGAAAAGAAAGGAAGTGAAGGCTAGATAGGAGACATAAGACCTTAAAAGAAATATAAAATAAAAAATAAATAAAAAATAAATATAAATGAAACTAGGTACTTCCCTGAAGGCGAAGCAAGGCTGAAAAGGAAGCAAAGTGACTTCTGGACCCGGATGTTACACAATACATACTAAGAAACTAAAAACTAAAAAACGAAAACTGACAAAAAAACATACAAATATAATAAAAGTGGGGACTGGAAATAGAAGAGGACAGAATAAGTAGGAGATAAATGAATATGAAATAAAAAATCAAGACAAATTAGAAATACGTGTATCATCCAACATATTATCGGAGATGCATAAAAAAAGAAGAATAGGATAAGAGTGTAAAGAGTCCAAATAAGCAAGAAGAAGGGTTGACCTAAGACAAAGGTATGGAAAAGAGTGTTGAGACCGGTTTTTCTTTGGGGTTTTAGACACCCCATGCGGTGGATAAGACGGTTCTCAAGCTGTTCTCGGCTGGCAGGTGTCAGAGGAGCAGGATCGGGATCGCAGTGACTGGGATGTCGGATGGGGACCTTGGTGGTCAGGACCTCATTGAAGTGTTTGGCTCAAAATGGAGTGGACTTTTGCTGTGCACGATGTCGCATTTAAGTGTGGCTGAAATCTGTCCCCAAGGTCGCTTTGCCTGGTTTGCCAATATACGGTTTTGCAGCAAAAACGTTATACATATGATCGTATACAAGGGACAGTGCGCGATTCACACGTGAAGACTAACTTGTGATGGGTGTACAGTTCACCTTAGCCTTAGGAAAGGACACCTTCGGGTTGAGGTACATACTTGCTCACTGGTGTTTGCTATCTGTCCAACCACAGGGTTAGTGTGCCAATGTGAGTGGCATTCTCCTTTGGGAGACGGTGTGAACAAGAAGATCCTTCAAGTCTTGTTCGCGTCTATATGCACAAAAGGTGCTACACCGAATATTTCTTGGGGTCGCAGCCATATCGGACCAACAATGCCTGCTTCAGGATTTCATATCATCTGGTTTGTTTTCCAGGTTTGCATAAACCTTCATAGAAACTCCGCACTGTCTGTGTGATAACTTGAAGGCTCCATTTCTCTTCTCTAGACCATAGTTAGTTGCCACCTTTCATAATCTATTAGTATGACTCTTTTCATCCTCTTTTCTCCATGTGCAGCGTCTTGAGATGGCAAGGTCACGGCATCAATTTGAAGATTGTGGCCGTGATAGTTATACGGCACTAGTTAGTTATATTTGATTTTATTTGTCAGAGTTAATCTTTAGATGTTGTTGTGGTTCAAGGTGCTAGCTGGCTTTCCGCAGAGTGGTAAATACTTGACCTATACTCACTTTTTCATCTTCTTCCAGGTAGGTTCTTCCCTTGAGTTTGGTGATAAGCAAAACAGTTTCAGCACACAAGTTATATCTAAAGAAATACGGTAAATTTCACAAACGCAAACTCCAGCAGAAATAATTATATTAGGTTATATTGTTGTCAATTAGACAAACACTGTAAATTTCACAAATGACTGGTTGTTTATCCAAATGACAAATATTATAGGTTCCAACTAAAGAATATACACACTTGTCTACTCAACAAAAAACCTTGTCTTGATATCCACAAAGACGAAGTTCACCTAACGTTATCTGTAAAAATCCTATACTCCTAAAATATGGCACATTGGAATCATAAATCCTGAAATCTCTGCCTATCTCCACAATCTTCCTTTGTATATATTTTTGCCGCCAATTTTCACCGATGCTTTCTTATTTTTCACATGATACAAACATTCTGCCACGTTCTCTGTTTTGACATTTTGCCCACGGATTTCTGTTATTTCGACTTTTTTCACATGTGGTTGAATCTTTTCCAACTTAAACAATTGGATCTTGTAAACCCAGAACACACAAACATTCATTTCCCACTTTCCGCGCAATTAAAACCATTCATATTATCTTGGGACTGAGCTACGTTTGCGCTGTCGAGCAGTCCTGCCCAACTGAACTTTGAATGATACTGCGTTTTGTGTAAAACCGTTTTATTTGCTTTTGAGGTATGTCATTCTTTTCTGTAGATATTATAGCACGCATAAATGCTTAGCGTGGAAGTAGTACGGATAATGCTAGCGGGGAAAAGTAGTAGGGAATAATGGGCTAGCGTGGACGGTCAAGCTGTCACATACGCCCTGGCAAACACAAATGTATTATCCCAGTCTTTAGTAGAAGATCTGTTGAAAACTGTGTGAATAGTTCTACGGTCGCTGTACAAAAACTCATGCTTGTAAGTGATCGTTAGTGTAATATACGAACGGACAATTAATAGCTTCGACACACGTAGTAAGAGTGACAGTTATATAATGACATACTTACCTCTACGCAACATGCTTACCTGTATGATTTGAACCTGAGATTTGGACAACAGATTTTAGAGTGATGTCGCAAAATTGGTTTCACTTCATTGCAAACGTGTTCGTGTAGTTTGTAGTTTTATACCCTGTCAAACGATCGATGTAACAACAGCGGACCGCTGTCAAATGGGGTTGTTATCGCGGAAATGTGTATCAGACAGAGGAAATCGCCAAGGCTAATAACAGCAGACAGGAATATTGTGAAAAGGATTTCACTTTGTTAGTCCAGGAAGAAAGGATTGTGTTACAATGTGTATAAGTAGAAACGGTGGAAGTTAACTTTACGGAGATATGTGCGTATTCGGCTGCCCACAGTTACACGGAGTGTAAAACCACTTCTGTTCAAAATATTAAAATCAAACAAATAACAGTTTGGGAAAGTACATGGATAGGACTATAGAGATTTCTAGCTGTATAACAAAATAAGATTGGAACAATATGGATATATATAAGCGAGGATGAGAAAAGAGAAATTTCAGGTCAACGCACAGATCGGTGAATATCGTTGTTTCGGGAAAGTTTTAGCGAGTTTAAGCTGGTGACGTCACTGCTCTCCGATACGGCTCCAGTCGTTAGGCTTATGTCGTAAATTTCTTTTGAGAGACAGAGTCTTAGACATAGTAGTCCGGTTTCGAGTGTAGAATGTGATGAAAGGCTCAGTGATAGGAAAAAGGTTAGCGAGGTAAATATGTTGTCCACAGAGTGCGGAGGAGAGTAAGACAGACTTATTTCGACAAATGTTTCTCTCACTCATCTCATCACTCTTCTGGTCAAACAAATATTTGCCAGTTTCCAGACAACCTAGCGCTACCAACGATTGGTGATTCAGACCACAAGGACGACGGTGTGCTACACGTCACTTCAACAACTCTGAGGGATTTGGGCCTAGGTTCCACACAGTACTATGTAAGTTAAAATCATAAACTACTCCTACCCCC
>JAMPIV010011718.1:0-146615 GCA_024509875.1 Oreohelix idahoensis | reverse complement strand
TGGTGAGTGTAGTTGTAATCTCCCCCCGATGCAAAACCTCACAAAAACTGACTTACCCACAACATTCTACAAGATATGAAACCAAAAAAAAAAAAAAAGCATGTTGAAATAATCTTTAGCTTCCCTTCGAGAAGTCTATATAATTATAAACTCATATGAATGGGCCGATTTTTAGATATTAAATTAATAAAAAGATTACTTCTGTTATGAATTTCCTCAAATGATGACGCTGTTTTCAAAAGTCTGTAACTCCGTCAAAACTAATTTCAAACAAATAAAAATGCAATCAAAAATAGAACACAGAAGAATTTTAGCGCTGTGTTTATCCAGAACGAGTGTGTAATGATTTATATTTTACTGATTTTACACAAACATCAGCTGATTTTCCCCGCCAAAAACTTCAATAGTCTTTTACGGTGCACATGAAAATTGTATACCCGGTGTCAGAATTCCGGTCACCGAAACTAAAAGAGCGCTCTGGTATAGAGCACAAACAGCCGTGTTTACTGAATTAGATAAAGTGCGAAAAGTTACAATCTGCTGTGTCGTTGCTGGTAAAAATATGACAGATTAACATGTACCACTATGTTTCAAACAAAGGATCCGCTAGCTACTTAGCCGCGCGGATGATATAGTTCACGGCTGTTTGCCAGCGATCTTTTAGTTATTTCCCCTTGTTCCCCCGACCGCGCTATTTATAGCTATCGTGTCAGAGGTCACGTGGTAACTTCCTAACTGGAAAAAAAGGTGGCGGATTTTACTTTTGATAGGGCTTAATTAATGTTTTTAGGCTACTTTATTATTATAAATACCGGCTTTAATTTTGCGTAACGCTAGACTAGAAATGTTAGAGTAAATTTTAGAACAAGAACAAACATTTTATCACAATTAGAACAGAAGATATAATAGTCTGAAATAGTGTAAAATTTACGTTTTTTTTATATTTTGTTATGGTTTGTTTATAATGCAATTTTCACTAAATCGGTCACAATCGACATGCATAACAAATTACAGAAATCAAAGTAGAAAACCTGCAGAAAATGGATATCAAAGTTTTGTTTTGGTTTCATGCGTCAAACATTAATTATTGAAACATTAAATTGCAAGTCCACATTTATTACCTTAAAATAACACACCCAATTGTCCCCAAAAACATGAGAGCTAACAATTATCTCAATCATACATCACGATGGTCATGTAAAAATAAGTATGGTCATGAGTAAAACGAAATGTTCAATTTAATAGATAAATAGGTGTATTTAAAAAATACATCTATTAAATGATTTCCACACTCTGTTAATTCTGTCAATCTCAAGCAACAACTGCCATAATTTGCTCTAGCCCCAAAATTTCGCTCAATTATCATTCACACTTCCTTTTTTTTTTTTAATAGGATGAATCTGTACATTCACAGATGGAGAAATTTGTAACAAATGAGTTTCCATTATAAATTTTAATTGTGAAGTTATATTTTTAATACCTCTGGCGCGTCTTTCAATTTTCAATCTTCTCTGCTGTGCCCACGTAAGACCTACTGTTTCCTTCATGGCTATTGCTAATTCTTTGGATATTCTAACTCTACTTTCAATGCCTGCTTTCCTGCAAATTTCCTGACGTGACGTTTCTGAACAGCGTTGTAGTTCATGTGCCTGCTGCAGGTCTAATGAATCAGTTGATGTTCCAGCAATATGTTTTCTAACAGTGTGAAGCAATTGAGATCGCTTACGTTTGTTGGCGTTCTGGTGACTGATGTTTCTCTTCTATGTTTAATTAGTTTTTGTAGTACAATAGGCTGTCCACTGGTTTTGCATTTTATGATATTACTTTTTGCTGTTTCTAGTTTTTTTTCTAACAATGGATGTGAATAGGGGTTCTTCCTTTTGTGTTAGTGGTTGTGAAGGTGGCTTAGCAAGTAAAAAAAAAACTGTTGTACTGTGATGTCGCTTTTGAAGACAGGCGAGGTGGATGTACTTGTCGTATGTATAACTGACTTGGTAGGTGTAGATGTGGCAACAAAAACTGGCATGCTAGGGTGAGTAGTGTTATCCACCTCCAAATGAATAATGATATCGCCTTTAATGTGAGCTGGCACATCAACCTCCAGTTGAACAATATCATCACTAATGTGGGCAGGCACATCAACCTCCTACTGTACAGAGCTATCCTGACTACAGCTAAATGACTGACTAGACATGGAGGGGTCAGAAAGAACATTACAGGGGATAGAGCAGCTTTTTGTTTTTAAAACACCAAAAGATGTCTTTGCAACACAATTGCACAGTTGACATTCACTTATAGTTAAATTATGGTTTTAGTCTTTCCAGATGTGCTGACTGTTTTCCGATAGTAACTTGGCTGTTTCAAGACACTTCTCATTATGCCTCCTTTTTGAATTTTGTATTCGTAAGTAACACTTCTTACAAAATATAGTCGAATGCTGTGTGGGTTTATCATCTGATACGTTAATTCCAAACACAAAGAATGATCATTAACGTAATTTAGAACAGTTCAGCGCTTTCTGAATTGAACGTGTTGTTTTGGAAGTTAATGCTTTCTTGCCACAGGCTCTGCACAGTGCACTGGCACAATTCATATGATGCAAAACAGTATGTTCCATTTCGTTGTTATGTAGTATAGTTTACTTGTGTATGTATAAAGATAGAGGAATATTTGGGACTATCAAGTCTAACACCAGGATGTAGAATGTTTTATTATCTGTGAATGAAAGAAGATATACAAACAGTTACTTAGAATTCTTTGGCAGCCGTCGTGTGCACAGGATTGTCTACCAAAGAACACTAATGGAACAGTCCTTATCTCACACACAATTTTTAAAAAAAAAATTCATATTATAAATACAAGATTAACAAGACTTGAAAGATAGAACAAAGTATGTAGAAGTAATCTATCTATAGATTTACATGTTTTCTGACGCTTATATACGTAGCTAAATATCATTATAAATGAATGAAAATGCAAAAACAGATGGTGCTTTACAAAGTTACTTTGTTACAACCTTATTTAAGATTTGTGAGTATCAGGAATGCGTTTACAGTAATTTAAATGCTATAAAATCTGGTGACAATATGCTTGTTCTTGTAATGCCAAACTCACAAAACTGACTACCACACATTCTCAAGATATGAAACCAAAAAAAAAAGTATGTGGAAATAATCTTTAGCTTCCCTTCGAGAAGTCTTGATAATTATAAACTCAAACGAATGGGCCGATTTTTAGATATTAAATTAATAAAAAGATTACTTCTGTTATGAATTTCCTCAAATGATGACGCTGTTTTCAAAAGTCTGTAACTCCGTCAAAACTAATTTCAAACAAATAAAAATGCAATCAAAAATAGAGCAGAGAACAAAGTTATAGTACACAAAAGAATTTTAGCGCTGTGTTTATCCAGAACGAGTGTGTAATGATTTATATTTTACTGGTTTTACACACACATCAGCTGATTTTCCCCGCCAAAAACTTAAATAGTCTTTTACGGTGTACACGAAAATTTTATACCCGGTGTCAGAATTCCGGTCACCGAAACTAAAAGAGCGCTTTGGTATAGGGCACAAACAGCCGTGGAATTGCGGTCAAAACATAATACGAGGGAAGGTCAAAAAGTAATGCCTCCTATTTTTTATGTATGTAAATACTGCATCGGTGTGCAATTTATAAATTTTGCAGGATTCCTCACTCTTCTGCACTGTATAGCATTACCAACCTGTTTCAGTAACAGGTGGCACCACTGTAACAGTTTAAAAATGGCTGCCAAAGACGTTCGGTTAAAACAACGTTATGTCATAGAATTCCTCAATGCTGAAGGCGAGACCCCAATTCGCATCCACAAACGTTTGAAGAATGTTTATGGAGATTCAACAGTGGATGTTAGCACTGCCCGACGTTTGGTACATCGTTGTGATGAAGCTGAAGTAGGTCAATCCTCAATGGCTGACGCAAAGCGGACTGGCCGTCCGTCTACCGCAGTGACTCCACACAACTTTCATCGAGTTGATGGCATCATTCGTGGTGACCGTCGGGTAACACTGGATGAACTTTCTTCCATGTTGTCCATTAGTAAAGGCAGTGTCCAGAACATCATTAAAGACCTGGGTTATTCAGAAGTTTGTGCACGGTGGGTACCCAGAATGTTGACAGACAGACATAAAGAAACAAGGAAAACCATAGCAATCAACCTCCTACACCGTTACGAAACTGAAGGAGAAGAGTTTTTATCGAATATTGTGACAGGTGATGAGACTTGGGTTCATTTTTTTGAACCAGAATCCAAGAGGCAGTCAATGGAATGGCATCACACAACATCGCCGACAAGAAAAAAGTTTAAAAGTTCACCATCTGTAGGGAAAGTTATGGCCTCCGTGTTTTGGGATGAGAAGGGTGTGATTCTTCTCGACTTCTTGGAACAGGGAAACACGGTGTTTGCAGACCGTTACATTGAAACTTTGAAGAAGCTTAGAAGTCGTCTTCAGCGACTTTACCCATTAAAAGATCAGAGAACTGCACTACTGTTGCACGATAATGCCACGCCACACACCGCTAAACGCACCATTGATGCGATTGCAGAATTTGGCTGGACATTAATTCCACATCCCCCTTACAGTCCCGATCTTGCACCTTCTGACTTCCATCTGTTTGGACCACTGAAAGAAGATCTTCGCGGACATCACTTTGAGGACACCGAGACCCTTAAACGCGCCGTACGCCAGTGGTTTAGGAAAAAGGACACACATTTTTTACCGTGCGGGGATACATGCCCTTGTGAGAAGATGGACAAAAACTGTAACAAATAACGGAGACTACATTGAGAAATAAATTTTTGAAGTTCAGACTTGGGGCTACATTTCAATGCGAATTTTATCTGTTTTCTTGTCTATTGAATGAAATTAAAAATTACGAGGCATTACTTTTTGACCTTCCCTCGTACCGGTATATTAAAACGCAATACGAAAATGAGCTGCACGAAGTTCCAGAAGCTACCATCCTTGGAACGTTTGACTGTTTTGCAACACATAAGGAAGGGAAACCCGAGGCCTGTAAACAGTAAAGCAGGGAGGATAGTGTGATTCGCTTGCATAGCTAGGCGGGGTTGTCGCACGGAAGGTCTGGGATTCGAGTCCTGGGTAAGCCACACACGTCTGTTGTTTTTCTGTTGTCTAGTGTTCTACTTCTTTATTTATTACGAGTGCCTGAAAACATACCTTTATGTTTGTCTAATATTTGATTGTTTTGCAAAACGATTTTAAATTCACCAGCAGAAGCCAACTTGCCTAAGTAGCCACGTTTTTCATCTTTTTCATTCCATTCGTCATTAAGGTGTGTTTTATTTAGAAGGCTTTACTATTAAAGTTAAAAGTTCTTAATTCAGGTGAACTCATGACTTCATTTATAAAATAACTTTACACGTTTAAGCAGACAACACAGATAGTATTAAATATTAGCTTCTTTCCTTTTAATTTTTCGTGCCGTTAAAAAAAAAAAAGTTTAAAAAAATTACTTGGCCAGTTAGGACTAATTATAATATCATGTGCCAAGGTAAGTAAGGTTGCAGCTGGAAAGTCCGACATGTTGCAGACATTAGTGTGATCATTTAACATCAGTGTTACACATATCGATATCAGCGCGTAGCTAGAATGTATTTTGATATTTTATGTGTAGACATCATTATTATCAAGTGATATGCTGAATGACAATTATGTCACATACTTCCTTTCGCATTTGTAACTATCAAGTGTGATAAATTCCGGCGCCACGAGGGAAGAATTCGTCTAATCCAGTGCTGTGTGCAATTTTTTTGCTTCTTGGAAAAGTCCGATGGCAGGTTCGGAAATGAGGCACCCATACCACATAGTGAGTTGCTGTTTGAAAGCAGATAATGAAAATGTTTTCATCGAAATAACTTTTTTTTTTTTTTTAAGGGAAGGGGTGGAGAGACAACAGCGGTTTTGAATATTGAAGATAATTCAAAGTAGGGCCTAAATGGCACGGTAGAATCACAGAATACGGTACACATGCAGCCACATCACTCAGCTAGCAAGCGACAGTCACCGTTGGTCTGCGCATGCTCCCGATTCATAACGACCTGAATTGGTTTCTTGGTGCCAATAATTATTTTTGAAAAAAGCACACTGGGTACGTCATGTCAAGCGCAAGGTGTTCGGCATCTGTAGGCCTACCGTATTCTTTGAACATGGAAGTCTGCAATTAAAACAATAACTTCAAAATCTTAGTGTTATCCAGTTGACAATTAATACAGGACACTCAAATGTAAACATGGATGTCATGAATTTTGTTGTTGTTGTAAAGTCATATATTGCTATACTTGAATCCCACCTTCTTTAATCGTAAGTTACCTGAAGAATTGCATGTGTTCTGTGCCTCATATGCAACAGCTATGTTTGTTGTGTAAAGTGCAGACATGATGAAATCTAGTTATAACCAAACAGATTTACTGGACGGCAGTTGGGAGAACAGTGTACCATAGATTGTGGGGCATACAGCTTGTTTGCATGAAGCTGGCAACCTCATGTTAAATACAGTTGCTACAAAAAGCACCCCTGTAAGAGCTTATGATTGCTGGTTGCAGGCTTCCTGCAATGGTACCAGCCACAATGGTGACTCAATGCTCTATAAGGAGCAAAAAGGAAAATGATGATGGTGATACAACTTGTAGGGTAGAAAGAGTTAATGATGATGGTGATACAACTTGTAGGGTAGAAAGAGTTAATGATGATGGCGATACAGCTTGTAGGGTAGAAAGTTAATGATGATGGTGATACAGCTTGTAGGGTAGAAAGAGTTAATGGTGATACAACTTGTAGGGTAGAAAGATTTAATGATAATGGTGATACAACTTGTAGTGTAGAAAGAGTTAATGATGATGGTGATACAACTTGTAGGGTAGAATAAGTTAGTGATGATGGTGATACAACTTGTAGTGTAGAAAGAGTTAATGATAATGGTGATACAACTTGTAGTGTAGAAAGAGTTAATGGTGATACAGCTTGTAGGGTAGAAAGAGTTAATGATGATGGTGATACAACTTGTAGGGTAGAAAGAGTTAATGATGATGGTGATACAGCTTGTAGGGTAGAAAGAGTTAATGATGATGGTGATACAGCTTGTAGGGTAGAAAGAGTTAGTGATGATGGTGATACAACTTGTAGGGTAGAAAGAGTTAATGATGATGGTGATACAGCTTGTAGGGTAGAAAGAGTTAAGTAGAGGTCTATAACTCTTTATCCGAACACCTGAAAATCAAAATATTATGAAAATCAAGTTTCTGTGGCCTACTTATCCATCACATTTTAGGGCTGTTTTTTTACTTTTGTGGACCAGCTTTTTGCAATTTTTATTAAAATTAAGCTATTTGGGCTACTTTTCGAATGATTTGGGCGACATTTGAAAACCAAAAAACTCTGTTTCTGAAACAAGGCTGTTCCCAAATATTTTGAATAAAGGGTTAAAGACTTGTATTAGCAAAGAAAATCATACCAGCAATATTACAGAATATTAGAAGCGAATGGCAGATAAGACTTTGTAGCCGAAGGTCAGATGAAGAGAAAGATAACAAAATACAACTTTATGTAACAAATAAGGGGAAATATCAAGGTAGTAAAAGAGTTCTCTTTGAAAGAATAATGTAAAACCTTTGAACATCATCAATGTAACAGAAAAGAGATGCATATAAATATTCAGGAAACTATTAGAGGAAAATTGCATTAGCAGAAAGCAGCCTAACTTATTTTTTTTCTCATAACCTCTAGTACCATTGAGCAGCATATAGAGAAGTGATGTCATTCTTATGCAAGATATGAAGCCTTGGCTAGTATCAAACCACATCTCTTTAACATTGTTTATCCACTTTCTCTCAGGCATCCCAGTGACCTGTAGCCAGATGTGCTGTTAAAAGCACATAATGGTAGCTGCTTAGACTGCATTTTGATGAGCTGTCCAGACTTTTCTGTTTGTCTATATAACTGATACATGGCTGTTTTCCCCCCAACTTATCAGTGTCTTGATTTCTGTTTCCTTCTCTTACTGAGATATTTGCACATGTTCTCAGATATCTCATCACACATGTTGCTATCATCTCCTCCTGTCCTAGATAGTGACCATGTTTGATATTGTCCCATGTAGTTCCTGGAGGATCTTTGAGAATACAAAGAAATAATAGGGCCTGCACCCTCACACATGTCAGAGAAGGTGGCAAATGTGAGGTTGTGCCATGTCGGAGAAGGTGGCAAATGTGAGGTTGTGCTATGTTGGAGAAGGTGGCAAATGTGAGGTTGTGCCATGTCGGAGAAGGTGACAAATGTGAGGTTGTGCCATGTCAGAGAAGGTGGCAAATATGAAGTTGTGCCATGTCGGAGAAGGTGGCAAATATGAGGTTGTGCCATGTCGGAGAAGGTGGCAAATGTGAGGTTGTGCCATGTTGGAGAAGGTGGCAAATATAAGGTTGTGCCATGTCAGAGAAGGTGGCAAATGTGAGGTTGTGCCATGTTGGAGAAGGTGGCAAATATGAGGTTGTGTCGTGTTGGAGAAGGCGGTAAATATGAGGTTGTGCCATGTCAGAGAAGGTGGCAAATATGAGGTTGTGCTGTGTCAGAGAAGGTGACAAATATGAGGTTGTGCCATGTCGGAGAAGGTGACAAATATGAGGTTGTGCCATGTTGGAGGTGGCGGCAAATGTGAGGTTGTGCCATGTCGGAGAAGGTAGCAAATATGAGGTTGTGCATCAGGCTGGCATCATCATCATGTAAAATGAATTGCTACGGAAACCACGACTGGAAAAGTTTGAGCTTTGGCATAGGCTTCCTCAAGAGGGTCATCTGCAGTGGTGGCTGTGTGCTCCTTAAGGAGCACACAAAAAAATCATGAAATGGAAAAATGATGTTTGATATTGACAACGTTAGGTTGTTATAATTTGTTCTTTTGTAAAACTGATATTCATTCTGTCATCATCATTACCCTTTTTTGTTTAACTACACTCAGATTGTTTGCTTAAATAGTAGCAGAAGTCATCTTATGGTCTTAAAACATGGATTAGATTAAACGGGTCGTTGGAGTTTGTTATTGACAAACCTAAACCATCGCTCTCAGCGTCGGTCCAGCACCAGCGTTAAAACTGAGCGGTCTTCTGGGTCAAAGAGTTTAAAATTTTTAAAAAAATAGTGAAATAAAGCATCTCAAGGTTTTGAGAGCACTATAATGAAATGGTGATGTTGCTATACAGGGTAACTAAGAGTGGCTTTACTGTACTAATATTATTGTCTACTATGTTATTAACACAGTTAAATTCCAGTTGGTATCTATAATAGTTTCCAGAGTTAATGGTATTGTTTGTATACCGTTTTGGATGTCTGAGCAGCACAATTGCATTCTAGTATAAACTAAACTTAATTTTCAAATTCATACAGAAGAAATAATTGTTTGAAAATATTGCCTTAATCACAGATGTATTGTTGTGTCAAAATTATATATATAAGGGATGTGACTTGTCTTGTATCAGAAGCAAAAGGATGAATGCAGAAGATAATACTTGTGACATAATTATGAGATTGTAAGATACAAATTTAACAGAATTATAAGAGAGCAAGATAAGACTTTAAACAGAATTATAATAATGTAAATGAAGAGTTGTCCAAACTTGTTTTCAAAACTTCCAATTTGTCACATTTCAGAAACATTCTTGTTTAAGTGATGTCCAAATGTTTTTCATAATGCCTTTTATTATCTTGAGTTTCTGGACCACACTCTTGTACTCAGTGCCATCAGAGCTACAAGTTTTTGAGTATTTGCACAGACATTTGAGACGTAAGCACAGTTAAAAAATATTGGGGACTTAAATATGAGGAAATTCTGCAGAGCACAAGACAAGCATAGAAAGTTAAAATATACAACAGTTTAGAAAGTCATATTGGAGATAAAGCAAATACAAAATTTTAATGATTCAATACATATTGAAAATGAAACTTTTTGTTGCCAGACAAGAAGAGTTGACAGCAAATGCAACTAATTTTGGCCATAAACTTTTCCTATAAAATGAGAGAATTGGCAGAGAGATACAGAAAATTAAGAAAATAAAACAAGTAAAGCTTTGTGAAGAGCTGAAAGAAGGTAGATAGCAGAGAAGCAAAACAAAAATTATATTTATAGTGTAGATTGTGATAATACTAATCAACATTTACATGAAAAAAACGTGCAGGAGATTCACCATAGAAGTGTTATGTTTATGGTAAAAAAATTGACTAAAGGTTGCTTGCATTCTAAAGATACACAAAAGGAAACAAGATGATAGACACCATACAAGTGTGATATGTGTGGTAAAGGATTTACTACAAGTTGTATTCTAAAGAAGTACTGTGGAAAACGTACAGGAAAGAGACCTTACAAGTGTGATTTTTGTGGTAGAAGATTTACACAGGTTAGTAGTCTACAGGTGTATGTATGAATACTTAAGAAAGACCCTGCAGATGTGATCTTTGTAGTCAAAGGTTTAGTCAGTTGAGTAACGTAATTGTGCACTAAACAGCAACATACAGGTGAGAGACCTTACAGATGTCATGTTTGCAGTAAGGAATTTGTCAGACCTATAATTTAAAATTGCAAGAACGAAAACATACTGGAGAGAGACCTTATAAATTTTGACTTATGTAACAAAGCATTCACTAGCTTTTGGTATACTAAAAAAGCATCGAAGGATACATACAGGAGAGAAGCCTAACAGATATGGCATTTGTAATGAAGAATTTTCTCAGAATACAGTATTAACTTAAGGAAGCACAAAACATTCATTAGAGAAACCATATAAGAATGATGTTTGTTGTGCAACTTATGCTATATTTTATCATCTTAAGGTGCACTTTGCATAGCACATAGGAGACAGCCCATACACATAAAATTTTTGTGACAAATATCTCACTCAAAATGGTAGATTAAATGTAGACATAAGGAAACATGCAGGGGAGAGACCATACAAGTGTGATATTTGTGATAATGGATTTACAGACAGTTGTATTCTTAAGATACACAAATACGAAACATACAGAAGAGAAACCTTATAAGTGTGATGCTTGTGGTAGAGGATTTAAGGGGATTAGTCCTTTAAAATTACACAAAAGAAAGCATACAGAAGTTATACCTTATAAGTGGGATGCTTGTGGTAAAGGATTTAAGAGGATTAGTCATTTATAATAATAATAACCCCTTCAGTCATAACAGACTATGGGAATGCGCCCCTGAGGTAACAGCCCTCAGCTGCTTATTTTCCTGGTGCTCCTTTCGACGTTTTCTCCCCTCCTCTGCTTGTTGTGTGAGCCTCTCTTCGCCCAATCTGAGGTGGTGCCATAAATAGCATCGCCACTTAGTGCGATCGGCAGCTTCATCCTCCCATGTTGCTGGATCCATGTCCAGTGCCCTCATATCTCTTTTGCACACATCTTTGAACCTCAGCTGTGGTCGCCCAACTGTTCTCTTGCCATCTGCTAATTGTCCGTAGAAGATATCATTTGGGATGCGACCATCTTCCATGCGGCGAACATGGCCAAGCCAGCGAAGTCTGCGCTGTCTAAGCAGTGTATACATATTTGAAGGCCAGCACGTGACAACACCTTGACATTTGTCACTTTATCTTTCCACGAAATGCCGAGGATGCGGCGTAGACACCGTAAATGGAAGGTATTGAGCCTTCTCTCTTGCTTAGCATAGGTCGTCCAGGTCTCGCTGCCATATAGAAGTGTGCTGGTGACAGGCATTATATACTGCAGCTTTGGTCTTCATTGTGAGTTTGGAGTTTCCCCAAACACGCGATGTGAGGCGGGCAAAGGTAGCTGCAGCTTTGCCAATGCGGCTGTTGATTTCTGTATCCAGTGAGAGTTTGTCATTGATGGTAGACCCTAGGTATGTGAAGTGGTGCACCACTGCCAATTCATAGTTATCGATAGTGATAAGCAGCACCCGCATCCTGACTCAGCACATTCGTTTTCTTTAGACTTATTGTGAGGCCAAAGTCCTTGCATGCTTTAGTGAAGCGATTCATCAAGTTCTGAAGCTCCTGTTGGCTTTGAGTGACGACTGCAGCATCATCAGCAAACAACAAGTCTCTTATACTTGTAGTGACTCTTCTGATTTTTGTTTTTGCCTTCAGCCTTGAAAGATTAAACAGACGGCCATCTGACCTAGTGTGAAGGCATATTCCTTCAGTTGCATCTCTGAATGCATGTTTCAAGAGTAAGGCAAAGAAGATCCCGAAGAGGGTCGGAGCCAGAACACAGCCTTGTTTAACGCCACTTCTTATGTCAAAGGGCTGTGACGTGCTTCCAGCATATTGGACTGTTCCCTTCATGTCGTCATGGAATGACTTTATCATTTCCAGCATTTTAGAAGGGCAGCCTATTTTCAGGAGGATTCTGAAGAGTCCATCCCTACTAACCAGGTCAAATGCTTTTGTGAGATCTATAAAGGCGATATATAAAGGCCTTTTCTGCTCTCTTGATTTTTCCTGAAGCTGGCGGACAGAGAAGATCATGTCTGTTGTTGATCTACCAGCTCGGAATCCACACTGTGATTGGATATATTTGCTCAGCTAACTTGTGTAGTCGCATTAAGACGACTTTGGCAAAAACCTTACCAACAATACTAAGAAGAGAGATGCCTCTGTAGTTATTGCAATCACTTCTGTCTCCTTTATTTTTGTACAGTGTTACAATCTTGGCATCTCGCATGTCTTGAGGAATAGTTGTCTCTTCCCAGAACTGGCACAGCATCCTATGCAGGGGATGTAAAAGCGTGCTCTTACAGCATTTGATTATTAGTCATTTAAATTACTCAAATGAAAGCATACAGGAGAGAAGCCCTGCAAGTGTGATGCTTGCTGCAAACTATTTACTGCAAGTTGTAATCTAAAGATGCACTAAAGAAAGCATGCAGAAGAGAAACATGATAAGTGTGATGCTTGTGGTAAAGGATTTACTGCAAGTTGTAATCTAAAGATGCACTAAAGACCGCATGCAGAAGAGAAACCTGATAAGTGTGATGCTTGAGGTAGAGGATTTAAACATATTTATAAGGTGCACAAAAGAAAGCATACAGGAGAGATGCCTTACAAGTGTGATATTTGTGTTGATAGCTTAACTCAAAATGGTAATCTAAAAGTGTACCAAACATACAGGAGAAAGGCTTTATGAATATGATGCTTGTGGTCAAGAATTTACATTAATTTATTATTTAATAAAGCACAAAAGAAAACATACAAGAGAAAGACTATACAAATGATGCTTGTAGTAAAGAATTTACTGAGGCATATACATTTAAGATACACAAATGGAAACATGTCACAGAAAGACCTTACTAGTTTGACATTTGTGGTAAAGGATTTACTCGGGCTGATAATTTAAAGACCCGCAGAAAAAACATACAGGAGAGAGTCTTTCACATGTTTTTTTTTATGTAAAAAAGGATTTACTAGATATAATATTTTGAAAATACATACAAGGACACACCTAGGATAGACTTTACAGATGTGATTTTTGTGATGATGCTGTTACTAGAAATAGGGAATGAAAGGTGCACTGAATAAAATATACGGAAGAGTGAAATTAGAAGTGGTGGTGAAGTTTTTGCTAGACCAGAGGTCAGTGACAATGTTGGGAGGAATCAGTGCATGGACATTTTAGTTTTTCACTTTGTGCAATGTATCAAATTGTATAAAGAATGATCTGGCAGTAGAAATGGATTCTGAAGGATAAGAATATATAAATTGGTCATACTGATATGCAGCAGCATCTCTTAAAGACTACACCATGTTTTAAATCTATTATTTGCAAATTGCTATTTTTGTGTAGTTCATTGTAGCTGATTGAAGCATTTTCTTCAATGGATAGTGCTCACTTCAAAGATTCCACCATGAATTTAAAATTTAAAAAAAAAACATTCTAAGATGGAGACCATCATAATGAAATGGTACTATACAGGGCTACCGTATACGGGGTTTTACTGCTTTAATAGTGTTGTCTATTATGTTAATTACAGTAGTTCATCACTAGTTGGTGTCTAGTATATTAGTTGCCAGAGTATGGTATTGTTTGAATACATTTTTGGATGCTTCAGCAGCACTATTTTATTCTGATATATATATACACACTAAACCTGATTTTCACATTTGTACACTTGAAGACTTATACTTATTCAGTCTATCTGTTTTTTCTTGGAAAATAAGTATAGCCAGCAGGTGGGTCTGAACATCAGTCTAAAAAAGACAGAGGTCATGACACTCGCTGTGGGCAGTCCTGAGCCCATAACAATAAGGAACCAGAAGCTGGAACAGACAGACACATTTACATACCTAAAATGCATAGTAACACCAGACGGCAGAACAAGCAAAGACATCAAGAATAGAATGAATAAAACGATATCAGCCTTTGCTAGTCTCAACAACATTTCCCAGTACAGCACAAACACCAAATTGAGATTATATGAGAGCTGTGTACTTTCTGTGCTTCTCTATGGTGCGGAATGCTGGAGAGAAGAAACTGTCCTACTTCAAACCAGTCTGCCTAAAGAAAATTCTCCGAATTTTTTGGCCATCTACTATTACTAACCAAGGACTACTTACTCAGAGTAACCAAAAGGACATGCACACCATCATAGCTGGAGTTGGGTTGGCCACGTCCTCAGAAGAGAACCTGTAGGGTTAACAAAATCAGCTATGCTATGGAATCCCGAAGGAAAGCGAAAAAGAGGCCGACCAAAGAGAACTGTGGAGGCCAAGATGCAAAGAATGAATCAGAGTTGGGGTACTGTACAAAGGATGGTCATCGACCGAACAAAGTGGAAGCAGTTTGTTGCTGCCCTACAAGACGCCACCAGGAATGATGGCCACTGACTACTTTGACAGTTGGCAGCTAAGGATCAAAGAAGAAGAAGATTGAAGAATTTGCTTGAAAATATTTCCAAAACCATAGTTATATATCATCACATCAACATTTTATATAAAGAATTTAACTTGCCAGAAGCAGATTGATATGTGAGTATTGTAAGAGCTTTCAAAGAATTGTCAGAGTAATAACAGAAAAATGTGTATTAAGTGTTGTCAGAATGTTTTTGATAATATATTTCATTATCTCACATTTCAGGACTTCACTGTTGCACCAAGTTCCATCTACTTCAAGTTTTTATTTGCACAGACCTATGAAACATAAGCACAGTTGAAGAATACTGGCAGCTTAAATATGAGGAAATTCTGTCAGATAAATTGCCAGAACACAAGACATGGATAAAAAGTACAGAAGCACAGCCCTGTTGGAGATACAACACTATACAATTTTAATAATTCAAGACTTACTGGAGAAAAGCGTCAAGAAACTTTTTATTGCCATAGAAGGAGAATGGACATGAGTGGAACAAATATTGATCGTACATTATTCCTACAACATGAAGGAAGTAGCAGAGAGATACTTAAAACAGCTTACAAATCTACAATTATTACTGAACAAAGTAGGAGTGATTCAGGCAATGAAACAAGTAATCTGTCACTAGCCCAACAAAGGTATGAAGGAGAGAAGCCATACAAATATGATAACTGCAGTGCAGATTGTGATAACTAATCAAAATATATCTGACAGAAAACACACAGGAGAAATGCCATACAAGTGTGAAGTTTGTAATAAAGGATTTATAAATAATTGCATTCTAAAAATACACACAAGGAAACATACAGGAGAGAGACCTTACAACTGTGATGTTTGTGGTAAAAGATTTGCACATGTTGATACTTTAAAGGTGCACATCAGAATACATACCGGAGAAAGACCCTATAAATGTGATCTTTGTAGTCAAAGGTTTCGTCAGACGAGCAACTTAGTTGTACACAGACAGAAACATACAGGTGAGAGACCTTACAAGTGTGACTTTTGTAACAAAGTATTTGCTAGTTTATATACGTTGAAAGGGCACCTAAAGACACATACAGGAGAGATGCTTTACAACTGTGAAGTTTGTGGTAAAGGATTTACTCAGAAGTCTAATTTAAAGCTTCACAAAACAAGGCATTCATTAGAGAAACCTTACAGTTGTGATGTTTGTTGTAAAAGTTATTCTAACTTTTATTACCTAAAGGTGCACATGGCAAAGCACTCGGGATACTTTCCATATGTTTGCGAAGTTTGTGGCAAAGGATTCACTCATCGTGGTAACTTTAATAAGCACATAAAGAAACATACAGGAGAGAGACCTTTTAGGTGTGATGAAAGTTGTGAAGGATTTAGTCAAATCAGTAATTTAAAGGTGCACACCAGAATAAATACAGGAGAAAAACCTTACAGTTGTGATATTTGTAGTAAAAGATTTGTTAAAAGTTGCTCGCTAAAGGTGCACATAAGAAAACATACAGGAGAGAGACCTTATAAGTGTGATATTTGTAGTAAAAGATTTGTTCAAAGTTGCATGCTAAAGGTGCACAAAAGAAAACATACAGGAGAGAGACCTTATAAGTGTGATATTTGTAGTAAAAGTTTTACTTATATTAATAATTTGAGGGTGCACAAAAGACAGCATACGGGAGAGAAGCCATACAAGTGTGATATTTGTTGTGATAGCTTTACACAAAATTGCAATCTAAAAGTGCACAAAAGAAAACATACTGGAGAGAGGCCTTATAAATGTAACCTATGTGGGCAAGGATTTTCTCAGAGTTGTAATTTAGTGGTGCACATAAGAAGGCATACAGGGGAAAGATGTTATAAGTGTGATGTTTGTAGTAAAGAATTTATTGAATCATCTAAACTTAAGGTGCACAAATTGATACACATTAAACAGAGACCTTATGAGTGTGACATTTGTGGTAAAGGATTTGCTCATCCTGGTAATTTAAAGATTCACAGAGGACAACATACAGGAGAGGGGGCTTTCAAGTGCCTTTTCTGTAAAAAAGGATTTACCAGGTATAATATTCTAAAAATGCACACACAGACGCATGCAGGAGAGACTTTACAGGTGTAATGATGCTGTTACTAGAAATGAAGGTAAAGGAATACAACATACAAGAGATTGCAATTAGAAGTGGTGGTGAAGTTTATGGTGATGATTGAGCTAGACCAGAGATTGGCAGCTGTGTCGCCACAAATCAAAATGTGTTTACACAATGTTAATCGCAGTGTTTTTACAATAGTGGCATGTTTTTGTTTTTCAAAACCTGGGAGGGATCGATGCATAAAGTGTACTTTTTACATTTTGGAATGCACTAATTAAATGAAAAAACCGTGCAGCAGAAAAGGATCCTAATGAATAGGAAATAAAAATTGGGCATGCTGCTGTGCTGAAATGCCTTTTAGCAACTAGGCTGCATTTTAAATCTGTCATTTGCAAATTTCTGTTGGTGTGTAGTTAAGAGTGGCCATGTGAAACATTTTCATCAGTGAGTGTCTAGTTTAAATATAGATCACATGTTAAGGAAGTGAATTTAGAGGTTCAGCTGAAGTGTGTTTCCACACAAGATTTCTTCACATGTCAGGATTTTCATTATTTATTACTACGTGTATCATTGCTCTTCACTCAGAAGGAGAGTCTTAAAGAGCTAGTGAGTAATCAATCATTGATTACGCGAGCTGTTTCTTCAGCTTCATATTAATCTTTAAATGTTTCAGTCTTGAAGTAAGCTGGTAGATCACTCTTAATGTACGCAGTCAACTTTGTTGTTGATTTGAAAGCAGTACTAAACTCAAATCATCTGTTTTTTTTGGGTTTTTTTTTTAGTTATGGCTTACTTGAAAATCTAGTTGCCAAACCCTCTGCTAGTAATTTTGTTTTTAAATATACAAAAGGAAACGGATATTGTAATGGCATGGAGGTTTAATACAGTATTTATAGTGCTCGGTTTGTTTATAGCATCCACCTTAACAGTTTAAACATAACTGCTGGTTAATAGGCCACAAGTGTTTTATGTTGATAGTGTAATGTTTCCCAGCAGCAGTAACACAGACACTGTAATTATAGAAGTTTAAGGGTGTAAAAATCAGCAGTAGTTTGTCTTCTTCTTCTTCTTCTTCCGTCCTTAGCCACCGACCGTCAAAGCAGTCAGTGGCCATTACGCCTAGTGGCGTCTTAGGGCAACAGCAGATAGGTTTTCTTTGCCATTGTTTCCCATCACGCCTATTGGCGTCTTTAGGGCAACGGCAAATCAATCCATTTGCTGTTGTTTCCATAATCGAAGTGACTGGCAAACGGGTGATCAGCCCGTTGGTAGCAGTAGTTTGTGGTGATTATATTTTGTCCTATGGAGTTCATGAGAGTGGCAGTGACACTAACTTCTTCTATTTACAGTTTGTATCATTTATTGTTTTTTTAAATATATTTTACTTAGTGTTTGCCGCCAACCTTTTTGGTTTTGTTCGGTTATCCCTGATGAAAGCCTTGTGGATGTATCAGTTGTGATTATCTTTTTCTTGGTAACACGCATTACCTAGTTTTGTCTCTTCTCTTCTCCTTCTGGGTTATGCCTACCTCCAGGGGGTATGAGAAGCTTGTCGAGGGGTACCAGAATATTTGGTAAATAACTATATGCTATTGAAACATTCAAAAAACAGTAGTGTTAGTGGAAGAAAATTGTAGATTTGAGAGAGAACAGCGAGTCATATTCTCAGTCTAATTGAAAGCAAGAAACAATCTGAAGGCTGAACATGGTAAGAGGATATCTCTTGTAAAAACTGAACCAAGAATAAAACTGTTGGTTGACAAGAACCAGAATCGAGGAGTCTCACTAGTTTATTTGATTGGTTAAACAATTAACAGCTTTATGAAACTTAAAAAATATCATGAACAAACAAACAAACAACTTTTCTTAATGAAAAATTAATTACTATGTCTATTTGATTTTTTTGTTTGCATATGTGTATGCAGACTATAGAATTTATTTCATCTGATGCCAGTCGTCATAATGCAGACGAGAGCTCAGAAAAACTAATATTCACACTGTTGTCTTCAATGAATATCCTTGTTAGTTTTTACAACAGTACATTATCAGGTTGGAGGACTTGTTCATGTTCTTGTTGAAGTTTGAAATGACATACAGAAAGTTACAGTTTCATAAGTGGGTGCTTGAGCAAAGCACAATGATTTAAATGGTATGACAAGATCACCAATGTAGAACTGATGGAAATACCCTGAGAAACACCGGTGGGACATGAGGGTGAGAAGAAGCTGGTGGTGGTTAGGACACATAATGAGGAAACCAGTTTTTAGCATTAAAAAGCAGTCCAAATTCTGGAGTACACCAGTTAAGAGATATATATAGGGGACCTAAGAATACAAAATGGAGAAGGGAATTGTAGACAGATATGTAAGGGATAAACAAAACATAGACAGACTTTGAATAGATTGCCCTGGTCAGGAAGGCTTAGTATGAATTTGTTAAGGGCCTGTGCTCTACAGGTAGCTGAAGGATAATAATGATAGTATCATGTTTTATTGTTATCAAGTGTAGTGTTTGTAAGAGTTTGTTTTATGGTAGAAAAAATCTAGTGAGACAATTTTCTCTTTTCTTTCTCTCCTGAAACATTCAGGTTACACAGTATACTGCTGTGTTCATTAGCCATTATAAAAATTGTTTTCATGTTACTTGGGTTTCATTTTCTTCATTAATGTTCAGTATATTATATCTTATAGTTTCATGCTGATTAAGTGTGGCTAAGGAGCTGCATGAGAAACTTTCTCCACCTCATCTTTATCTCCTTGGTGTTGTTTTTTTTTGTTGTCTGTCATGTATGATGTTTGTTGGATTACACTTGTGTTTATTTCTTTTTAATAGCATGGTCCTTCAGCTCGTCAACGGGAACATAGACATTAAACAAAGTCATGCCAAGTCCTCATGTCCTGTGCATTCAGTTCCCAGGTCTTTTCGGTGCCTTCTTCATTCCTTTCATTTCTGTGTCCAGTTTTCTTCTGCGTGTGTTGTATAAGAAAGCATGTTTTCACGTAATATTTTGAATAACTCAAAGAAGCTTTTAGAAATACTTTGATATATTCTGTGCAGTACAGTTCAATCACATCTTATGCAGACTTAACTTATGCGGATTAAGTTTTACGTTGTTGGTTGACCAAGGGGGTACTGTTACAAATAATGCTTTCAGATATTGTTGTCATATTGACACACCGTGGAAGAACGGACACAATACTCTGAAGCTTATGGGAAGTCCCATGTGGGCATTTTAGTCCATCACTACTTTATAAAATGTATTTAGAAGATCTTAGTTTTGGGGTTTCTATTTCTGTTTTGCATTCCGTCTCCTTTTAAAAAAGGCAAGGTTATAAAATGTTCTTTACAGAACTGCGACTCTAACAGCTTCAGTTATTGTGTACTCGCTGTGCTATTAACACTGTTGTGAATTATTGTGCTTTAAAATCTATAAATAAAACAAAAATAAAACATTATTATTGTAAACAGTGACCTCTAAACACAAAGAAGGAGTGCTTAAATTTTACAGTATATTTGGATGCATATCAGGAGACATCCTTATATGACCACCAGCTATGCACAGTGCTACAATATACATATGTTGAAGTGAACCTCTGCCTGTGAGGCTAATTACACTCTCATTGGCTCCTAAAATTATCCACACACTTACAGGGATTCCCCCTGTGGTGAAACTTGAGAACCCAGCATTGCACACTAAGCTTGGAGAAGTCACTTGAGCCCCAGACGTGATTCTTTGGCTTTGACCTGGTTGACTGCATTCTCGAGGATCTCACTATGGACCTAGTGATAGGCAGGGTGAGCTGAGAAGTGGTTCTGTGCAGGACGTGACAATTCCTTGGGAGAGCCCAGAACCAGAGCACAGTATTTTAACTCTGCATAGTTAGAGAGCCCCCTTGGATGGTGGGGAATGCATAGTATGCCACACGCTTCTTACTCCTAGCTTGAGACCAGATGTGACGATCCTTTAAATGCAAGCCAAGCTGGAGAAACTGCAGCTCATGACTTCAGCTCAACATATTTCGGAATGGCAAATAAGCCACAGGAAAAGCCTAGATCTACAGTGTAGATAATACCAAGGATCTTCAACTTGGTATTGGCTGCAAAAGAGCGAGAAGCTCAACAGTCCTAGTTGAGCAACAAACAAACAAACAGCAGTATATTTAGTGAAATATTATGTTAAATAGCATTTATTTTTTTTTAAACTTATCATTTGGACTTTGCACAGTGTCTTCATAACCTAACCCCCACATAAGATGCGATCAAACTTTATTTGTTGTATGCAGTCCTTATTTCTTCTGTGCTTCTTATTTCACTTTTTAAAAATCAGTCTCATCTCACCAACTTGTTAATCTGCTTGTTGTTCTTTCTGTTTCTCACAGTGGCAGTAGGAATGTCACATTTTATGTACTTCTGTTCTGGTATTTTATCTACGGTGAGGTGAACACAAATAGGTAGTTTATATCTTACAAGGACCCAAAGATACAGCCTGCGTTACAGCCAGAAGGTCTTCATCAGAGACAAACTCATGAAAACAGTAGAGAAAAGATAGAGAGAACTAATGTTAAGTGCATAATTTTTTACGAACAGTAAATTGACGTTGCTGTTGTCATTGTCATAGACTCCAGTGAGAAATCATTGGTGTTTTATGTAGTTACAGTGTCAGACACTGATAGAAAACATGAATATGCTTTTCATCAGCTGCAATTTTTAATCATTTGAAGATAGTAAATATGAATATATTTGTGTATTTATGTACATACATTTTTATCATTCATAATGCAAAGGAATTCATGATAACATTTTACATGAATGAATTTGGTGTTTATAAGTTGTCACGTGAAAATGTAACATGTTTGCAGTTAGTAACACAGTGCTCATAAAATGTGTTTATTAGTTGTTTCTTCATTATCATGTGGAGCTTTTGGTATTTTAGACTGGAGTATCCTGGTAGACATAAATCCAGCAGCCTGGGAGGATGAAGTTACCCATCACACTAATAGCGATGCTGTCTACGGTGCTACCTCAGATTGGGTGAAAAGAAGCTCTCACGGCAAGCAGAAGAGAGGAGAAAACGTCGAAAGGAACACCAGGACAAAAGCAGCTGACGACTGTCACCTCAGGGGGGTGTATTACCATAGTCTATAGTAACTGTAAGCCTTTTATATGCTGGTAGATCACTTTAATAGCTTGTGGAATATTGTTTCAGTTTGTTTTTCTTCTCTTTTACTAGACACGAGCATGCTGCCAAAGTATTTGAACACTTTTGCTTATGTTAGATTGAAATAACCAAGACATTTCTGCATCATGATGTTTCACTTAGTTGTTTTTTTCCATTGTTAAATCTGCATTTATCTTGAGACTTTGCTGTAGACAACTCAGGCTAAGAATATATATATATATTGTTATAAGAATGTTTATATATTTATTTTGGTCTCATGCTTTAGATAGCTGGTATTATAAAGATTTATATATGTATATGTGGATATTAAGATCCAGGCAAATGAAGCTATGTAAAATTTAATATATATTTCTTGGTGTCTTCCTCTAGACAGCTGGCATTCAGAATGTTTTTGTTATGATCTGGTCAGTTGGAGCAGTGAAGAGTTTTTGTGTATTTTGATGTCATGTTCTAAAGAGCCGACAGTAAAATAAAAAGTCAGTTCATATATATTGATCTCATGCTTATGTTATGAAGATTTATAAATATTTATGTAGATATCATGCCATAGATAGCCAGTGTTTAGGAGATTTAGATATATTTATTTTGATCTTATGATCTGGACAATTGGAGTTATGAATGTTTGTTATGTTTATCTAGCTATCATGTTGTGTAAAGCTGTTATTAAGATGTCTGCATTTATCATGATATAATGATGTGTAGCTGGTGTTAAGATACATGTTTTTATCTTGAGATAATACTCTGTAGAGATCTAGTGTTAAGATGTATTTTGTTAATCTTTATATCAACCTGTCTAGAACTAATGCTATGACAATGATACATGTGTTTATCTTGATACCATGCTGTGTAGAGAACTAATGCATGTGTTTATCTTCATACAATGTTGTGTACGGCTAGTGCTAAATGTAGGCGTTTATCTTGATATCCTTGCTATGTAGAATTAGTGTTAAGATGTATGTGTTTATCTTGATATAATGCTTTTATCTTGGTAATCGATGTAAAATTTTAACTATGGGACATAAAGATGTTAAAGATATTATCACAGCGGTGACATTGCTGCAACAACAAAAACATGCACCACTTTGTAAAATATGAAACATTTGACTTCATAAATGTATTTTTCTACATCAGCATGTCATTTAACATGTCCTTACAAAAACTGCGTCATTGATCTTAAAACATGGAAGATGTGTGCTAGTTTGATGTGACTCTCCATTCCACCTTCTACATCATTAGTGACTAGTACATTCTTGGTTGTGTGTTGTACAGCAACTCTGTATGTGGCTTTGCTGACACAAGATTAGGTTCTGAATGCAAAGAATTGCATATGCAGTGCACGAATTCTTTTTTTATTTTTCCTCCCTGGAGAATATAGTTTTAGTCAGTATAAAATAAATAATTTTATGTACCGTACTCTTTCCTCAGATTGAAAGTTTTAGCCTGAATGACTTTATTCCAAGCAAATTGTCACTGATATCTCAGAATATCAACTGATTGTAGATGTTCATTATTATGTGAAAACAGTTCAGTTTTTTTGTTCATACCAAGAAGTAAATTTTAATTTTAACATTTTTGTGTGTTAAATATGCATATTGTGTCAATTTCACAAGATGCCATTATTATATTTTGCTTTATGATAGTCACTATAAAATTTATATGTTTAATGTACTTTTTCTTTTTAGCAATGTTAGGTCCATATGATTTTATTCCAAGCAAGATTAACTGAGAATTTAGACCAATTGTTGACTCATTGTTATGTTTAAAAAATGCATTGTTTTAGTCATACCAGCAAGGTAACATTACATTTTAATTTGAATTTTTTGTTGGTTCAGTTTAAAAAAATTGAAATAAATAGTCATGAGGGATATTGTTTGCTACATTGTTTTAAGTTTTTAGTTTTATGAATAAGTAGATATCTTATGAGAAAATCATATAGCAGTTTTTCTCAAGAACTGAACGTTATTGGCAAAATACTGAGATATTTCTGGCTGCAGCAAATAGCACCATGGGCTAAAATCATAAAGAAGTAAAACCAGTTTTCTCAGTGTTCTATTTCTGTTCTATCAGCTATCTTCCTTTGATATGTGCTATTTTTAGCCATGAAAAAACCTGATAACATAATAATATAGTTAATATAGGAATCTTCAGGTTATGCTTTTTTTTCATGGTTTTTTATAAGATCTTGTTATTTAGCTTTTAAAGCCTGTAAATCTTTTTGCCATCAGAATTTCTCTGTATATGATGATATCTGTCCAGATATTACAATTCCCAATTCTTTCATGTCCATTTCTGTTTCCATTTTTTAAGTATTGTCTTTCTGTTCGTTTCCATATGTTCAGTTTGTTATAACCACCAACAGTCAAATTCATCATGAGAACTCGTCTGACGGTGTAATCATCAAAGATGCGATCGCAAGAAGAAGAAGAAGAAGTTATAACCACCAGAGTCTGATTGCGTGATGTTGGTTGGGTGGTGACCTGTATACAGGATGAATTTGTTTATATAAACAGGTCCAGGTGACAGCCAGAAGTTTCTGCCTCAACTCTGTACCAGGTCTAACATCCTTTTCTCATTCTGAACATGAGAGAGAGTGCTAATCTGAGGATTCTGAATTCTTTTGGCACAAACTTCTACAGGATAGGGTAATGGGCTTCATGCCCAACTTGCCAAAGTCATCACTTTTGACATGCCTAGTAGTTCACAGTGTTAACGTATTTTAGCCACCACAGTCTGTTTGCAAGATGTTGGGTAGTGGTGATTGGTATAAGTGATGTATTTTTAATATTCTTCAGTGTCATATCATCTTATAATGTTCTGTATAAAGTTATCTGTCAGGGCATAATAGGCTGTTGACAACCTGCATGTGTGGTTTTTCTTTCAGTTTATTGAAAGTTGTGTTAAAAATTGTTTCCATTTCTTTCAATTTATTTCTTCTGTTAAACATTGTTCCCATTTCTTTCAATTTATGTCTGCTGTTAAACATTGTTCACAGTATTTGATAGTACAATCTAAGAATTATAGTGGAACAAGAGATGAGAAGCACATGCTGGAGATGGATAGGACATAGGACATACATTAAGGGAACATGTTGATAGCAGTATCAGGCAGTCCTTGTTCTGGAATCCACAGGGTAAGAGAGGTAGATGAAGACCAAAGAAGACAATGGAGAAGAGAACTGGAGACAGACATAAAGGGGATTTTAAAAAAAAGACCTTGAGCTGATGGCACGGCACAAGACGACTTGGTATAAGTTTGTTGAAGGCCTATGATCCTTGGAGAGTTAAAAGGTGATGAAGAAGAAGAAATTAGGAAACATACAATGCCTGTCTAAACAATTAAACTGTATTTGCTCAGAGAGTAACCAAACATATGAAACCATTTACCAGTACGTTTCAGTAAGTTAAAACAGAATGCTTTTAAGAGTTTCCCAGCCTGAGCCTTGCCCTTCATCTGAAGTTTTAATAATCACCTACCTTATTTCCGAATCGTATCAGCGACATAGTGTGCAAGATACAAAAGAAGGGTCTCACTTTGCTGTACACTAACAGCTCAGCCCTGTGTTTAGCAGGCGAATAATGCAACATCGAAGTGCAGGAAGATTTACAAGAAATGTATAATTGTTTGAAGCTCGTTTTGTTAGGAGCTTGGGTTCTCACTGTTGCAAGACTTGATTTATTGATTTACTTCTTCGAAGTCATTACCATTTTTCATTAATAAAATCTATTCTTTCTTGCTTCAAGTTTTAGTGTTAGATTATTTTGAATTCAGCGTGTCATTTTCGTTTGCTCTGTTTTTCTTACACCAAGCTACACATGGGTTTGCTCATTGTCAAATATCAAACACAAACGTGAAGGTCAAAGAATAATGGTGACAGTTCTCAATACTTGCTACTAATGAAAAACGGATGAAACTTCATCAATAAGAAGAAACCATTGGACGACTGTTTATATTTATTATCGTACACAGTTATTTACAATAAATCTCACAACTTCACTCTGTCAATAGACTTTGAATATTTTTATAAACTTGCACATACTCTTGTGCATAAATCACAGATTCTATGTCTTTTATATCACCGTTTTAGACAATTTTCAGTATAATATATTATTTCATATTTCTCTGTTGCGTCTGCATAATTATTACAGCTTATCTAGCATCGATTGAATTCTGAATTCATATCTATACTCATTTGGCTTTCCAGGCCATTCTTATTGCTAACACATCAATTATTGAATACGATGACCGTTACAAATGTCATTTCGACTACTATTGAATTATTTAATCTCTTTACTACACATTGTAGGGTGATTAAAACCACATTGCTTAAAATACACTATCGATCGGCCCCAAGGGCATAACGCAAACTATTGATACATATATGTTAGTGGGCAAGCCACATCTTCTAAACACTACCTAGTTGGGCACGAATGCCATAACGGGGACTCTTCTGTAACTATGTATAATGCGTCATCATCCTACACGCGAAACATCTAAAAGTGCGCTTCTAGTTGGGATGCTACATGGTGCAATCATCTCTGACCAAAAATAAACCAGGCGAGATGATTATCCACCATGAAGCAGCTCCCAACATAATAATTGTACTATTTTAATAATAAAGGAGACAAAACAGCTTAAGAAGTTTTCAAACTCAATCAGTGAACGAAAAGTCATTTTGAAAGTTAATAGGCAGGAGCTGCCAATTGAAAAGAATTCCTTCTATACTGGACTAACATAGAAACACGATGTGAACGACTAGAATGCATTCTAAATGAAGGGATGCAAATTGTTTTGTGACAATGAGGAACATGCTTGGAGTGCTGTTGATTAGATTCAAATATGCGATGCCCAGGCAAAAACCTATATGCGAGTAACCACAGACAAAAGGCACCCCGTGCATGGAAACATAGCTGACATTAAGTGAGCAAACATAAAGAGAGAGATGGCAGAGGGAACGATCAAGCAGGTGACCACAGTTAAAAGTATATTCAAAGGGGAAGAGTGGAGTAAGTCAGATGAGAACTGGATTAACTACCAACAAGTCATCATCCGGATGGGAAAGCAGAACTGGAAATTAATTAACTAATACATGATCATGCCGGGGATAATGATGTCATTGTGTATACTGACGAGTCTGTAATGTGTGGTGAGAAATCAAGTTGGGGCTTCTCTGCTAGAGTAAATGGCAGAATCGCCGCCGAAAATAGCGGTGCTTTCAAAATAACAATTTCCAGCATGAGAATGGAGGTAGAGTCAGCTACTGCAGCCTTAATGTGTCTGACTGAAACTTCATTAACAAAGGCAGTTGTGTCAAACTCTCAGTCCATGCTTCGAAGGTTCAAAATGGTTGGCAACGGCATGAAAGGAAAACGTTCACAGAAGCTTCGAATTTGCAGGAACTGGTGTGGATCTACTGTCCTGGGCATGCAGGGTTACGCGGTAATGAGGGAGCTGACAGACAAGCATCAAGAGCACCCAAAGTGGGGGCACTGTTTGAAAGCCGAGGAACAAACGGGCATGGCAAAAGCCGGCTACTTTCAGACATGGAAACAGTTAACGGGCCTATGTGTGGGTGGGGGTCGGCACTTGCAGTGCGTACCACCGAAACAAATCAATGAACTTTATGATTATTATTATTTTAAATCACTTTCATAAAAGAAAAATGGCATGATTTCTTTTACCGCTTCAATACGATAGTGAGAATTAGTGTTAGTAAATGAAATATACTGCGTATAATGTTCCACAAACGCTAATATGAAATCATTACTTACTTGAGTTTTACAAAAATAAAAGAAACATTACAGGGAAACAATAAAACTCGCAACAGAAGGGAGGTGAGTATCTAATCCGGTCTTGCGCATCAAGAAAGAAGATGGGGAAAAAAAAATGTAATAAGAACTGGGAGGACAATATTGGGGAAAAAGAGGGAAAGGGGAGAATAAATAGTAAGACTAAGAGAGAAGTAAAAGTTTTTCTACAGGAATTTCCTGTATAAACACATTGAGATCCTCGCAGGTGCTACGGAGTTTGTACACTGTGATGAGATCCTCCTTGTGTGATCTAAAGGAGGAGATTGGAGCACTGAAGAGTTGTCCGCGTGTAATGAAGATAGTCCTTCAAACCAAACCAAAAGTTTTTCTCACACATAAGTGCGTGCAAAGCCGGCCTTAAGGCATTCGAGGCAATGGCCCTCCCCCTACCCCACCCACCCTCACCACCCCACTTCTAGCCTCAAAAGATTAATTAAACTATTCGAAAATTAAGTAAGATTCGTGAATAAAATATCTGATAAATTGTAGATAGTTATTAATGACAATACAAACGACACATAAGCATCTAGAAACAGAATATTACAAAAATGTGGAACATTTAAGTTTCAGAGTTTTCTTATAACAGACTCACGTTCTTAGACCTGAGGAAACTGTGTCACAGCTGAAGAAATTCGAGCTTCTTAGACAAAACATTTTTAGTTTTCCCCGCCCAATCCTGCGTCACCTTTGCAGGTCGCCCAGACCTAGGACCCACCCTGAATGCACTTGTCTTTGTCTATGAATTTTTATCCTTCCGTATAATTGAGCAATCTGCGTATTTGCGTGTCTGTTTGTCTGACTACGTGTCCGGTGTCGGCAATGTTTGTCTGCACGTTTCAATGTATGTGTATTTGGTCGTCTGTATCTTTGTCTGTATATATGGTTGTGATCATGTCTGTGTACCGTATCTAATTGTCTGTGTGCACCTGGTTGTCTGACTGTCCCTATGTATCTGATTGTCTGTGTTTATGTATGTGTATATTATTGCTTGACGGTCTATGTATCTAGTCGCCTATCTATGAATGTGAATCTGGTTGTCTGTGTCAATGTCTGTGTATCTAGTGGTTTATGTGTTTTCTTGTTTCTGACTGCCAGTGTTTACGCCTGTGTATCAAATTGTCTTTGTATTTTGTTGCCTGTCGTAAATTTATTTGAGATAGGTCTTAGAAACAGTGGTCCCGTTAGAATGAAGAATGATGGTGAAGGCTCTATGATAGAAAGGGTTAGGAAAGAGATAGTTGATTCACAAGGGGTGCTGGGGAGAGTAAGGACAGTCTAAGAAATCGGGTACTTTTCTCCGATTTGCCTATCCTACGACAATCTTTTTTTTTTCCTCAGTAGACTCCTAAATCTCTCCTGGCTAAACAATTATTTGCCAGTTTTCCAAACACTCATGTGCACACACCAATTTAGTGCTTTAAACACACAGACGCTACGTGAATACAAACTACGTAGAACAAATATGGGTAGTAGGGCGTGGGTCGGCCAACACAGTACGGTACTAAAAGTTTTATGGTGTTTATTTATCGTTTAAACCAAAATCACAACATTTATCATGGTACAGGCACAAATCATAGTTACAGAAAATACAAATAACAAGGGGGTCGGGGGGGGGGGGGGGTTGAAGAGTAGTATCCAATATGCCCTTCCCGCTTGTATGGACAAAGAAACACCCAGTCCAAAGACAGGTGATTATCAGAAATAGATAATTAAACCCAACAGTAACTTAATTTATACTGATAAGAGGGGTTACAATATTAGGTATGGGGAGGGGGGGGGGGGGGTTTGGAAACAAGTCTTATTCTTCTCAACTGTTTTCCCTTTACTAAGCAGATTTAGGGAGGGGAAATAAACAAAGTTAAGAAATCCCACTTAAAGAGAACAATACAAGGAATACAGAAAAAAGGTATTTACCAGGTAAAGCAAATTATAATGTTTGCAAATAAATCTCATTCATTCATGCACGCTCGTGATGGCCAACACACATTTTCTCACACACACTTACCGATCGTGGAATCTGGCACTCCATAGAAAAATGCACATACAGTAGTAAGTATTCAATAAATGAATGCGTTCTGTTCTTCAGTTTCCAGCCCCAGAATTAACGGGTTTATGTGTTTAGCAAAGTGTCCCGAAATCGCTGGAAGGTGAAGCCTTATTGTGTCTCTTTGATTTTATATATAAAGTTTCTATGGGATGGCATGGTCACAGATACAGGCATGAGAATGGTGTGGTCTCTTGGATTTTCGTCGCTGATGGTGAAAGAACTTCTTAAGCGTGATGACCACGACTGACCCGTGAGGTAAGTTTTTTTCCTTTCGGGGTTTTTTTAATCCAGTGAAAAAATATGGACGGTCAGTGTTCAGGACATATATACTCTTTCTCACAGTAGAGCAGTAAAATATATATATATATATATATATATTATGGAAATATATATGTATATATATATATATAGATATATCATTAAATTTATATATATATAAACTGTTAAACTTTTGAGAAATGGGTTTCATTAAATTTACAACTGGAAACTTTTGAGATGGGTTTAATTTAATAGATTTAAATTAACACAAAATCCAGTGAAATAAAATGAAAGAACTAGACCACTGATCACTTGAAACTAATATATTATACCGTTAGCACAGAATGACTTCACTCCAATATAACCGAAAAAATTCTGAGGAAATCTAGCAGGATTCAACTATAAGCTAGTGTTTCTGTAAATCTCTGGCAAACGAATGAAAATTTCACACCTTATTTGAACTCAGGGAACTATCGTGCTTCTGTGCCGCCAGTCCGCGCTCTGGACTTCCCTGTCCGTCTCGTCTCTGCCATTCTGCATGAGGATGTGAAATGCCGTCGAGAAGCTGCTTCGTCTGTTCTGGGCCCATCCTTGCCTTTGATCGTATGCCGCCTTCCTCGTTGGATTCTGACAACACCCCACTGGGCAGGCGTACTGGCAAAGGTAAGGAAAATAACTGCTTGATAATGTGTTATTCTGTGTTGTTATTATTTTTCTTCACACTATCTTTGGACACCCGAACCAAGCTAGACGCTCTCAGATGTCGGAGGTGATGGGGATGAAGAGGTAGGGTGTCTCTAGACTGGTTTGCGTGGGTGGTGCGCTGACATTATATATGGAGGGATGATATGGATAAAGTTCCACCCAGAGCAACTGTATACTCGTTACATGGACGTCACACTGACTCACGACGAGTAAGCGAAAAAATAACAGCTGGTGACGTTTTCCAAACATTTATTAGGACGCCACAATAGGTACGCTGACATTGACAATCAATCACAAGCAATGTAGGGCATATCAATCAGCATAATGTAAAGTTCCTCAATAAATTGTGCATTCAAGTAAGCTGATCTCATATATATGTTAGTTTCAGCAGGTTCAGCTCAAACATTAGCAATATGCGAGTTAAGCAACTCTTTCCTGATACAAATGGATCATATAAATATAGGCAAGTCTCAATACAAGCCGCACGGAAATGGCGGGTTATGAATCCAGTTCACGTTGACCTTCTGTGGACATATTTTCTAAGTCTAACCTTCGTAGAGGCATCTCCGCTGGCATAGCGAAGTTCGAGGAACATAATAATAACTGTTCTGTGGGCATAAGTAGCCTGAAACATAGATATATCAGGTATAGAGATATCTGGTGTACTTCTAATAACAGAGTCTCTCCTCTGCCTGACGATGCGAATGAGTCGAACAACAAAGTCTAACTTCACCGGCTACATGTAAGAATTTGAAGAGCTCGAGGTCTACTCGATATGCAATTGCTCTTCAACCTTTTCATTTTTCGGTACGAGCTATCCGTGGATCAGATAATGTGATGGCAGACATTTTGTCTAGATGCCCACATGATTCCACCTAACTGTTGGGTCTTGGACTTCTTAACACATCTAAGTCTATAATAGTTCTTTTCTATATCAAGATAGATACACATTGTAATTTGTAATATAATGATTGTATCACTACTATTTGGAAATATATTCATGTTCTTTGATTTTTTCTTCTTTGTCAACTGAGAAATTGTCATTGTGTCATTCTAGAAACTGTATTTATGCTTAAGAGAAATGCAGTGATATTGAACTGAGAAGTCCTTCTAGAAACTGTCAACGTTGGATCTTCTTGTGTGCAAATGATTGAACATTGTAATAATTAAATTCAAAATAAATTAATTATTAAAGTGGCAGTTTATTTTACTACAACTATGCCATTATAGAATAACAGCTGTGCTTCTTTGCATTACATTACATTATATATGAGATATATATATTTATGTTTACATGTTGCATATTAGTGTTGCGTATATGTCGTGGGCGGTTGGTGAGGTGACTAATATAGGGTATACCAAGTCATATAGGTCCTATATTAGTGTTCTGTAGG
Organism: Oreohelix idahoensis; assembly: GCA_024509875.1. Classification (NCBI taxonomy): domain Eukaryota; kingdom Metazoa; phylum Mollusca; class Gastropoda; order Stylommatophora; family Oreohelicidae; genus Oreohelix; species Oreohelix idahoensis. Next base: position 114,238 of record JAMPIV010011718.1, on the reverse strand, counting down.
GGGCAATTTTCTTAATTGAAAATTTGCTAGCGACAATTTGTTGCTATTTCTTGTTAGCTGTGACGACTGTGATTATCGTTGTTTTTGTGATATTTTTTCTGTTCTTTAGTTTTGTTTTGATTTGTTTGTATATTTGTAGGTCTACCCTTTCCTATTATTCAGTTCTATACAACTTTATATTTATACACTGTGGCGTTATTTGTTTTGTTTATTACGGCGCAGTTATCATCACAGGTTCTGTGATTATTTTCTTGTTTTTCTATTTAACTTATTTGATTTCTGCGAATGTTTTCGTATTGTCCTTCTTAATTGTCCTTCTTGATTGTCCTTTGTGTGTGTTCTTGGTTGACATATACTATATAAAATATACTTGATCATACACCACTAGCTGTGTAGTGAACTTATAAGAAAGAATCAACTGATGATTAATTGCTATTATTAGAGGTACACAGTTGATTATACAAGACCTTATTTAAAGGCTTGTTTCCCAAAGAGATTAGGATATAGGGAGCTGATTATACAAGTTTTTGTTAAAAACTTGCTCCTGTTTGGTTGAAATAAATTATATTATTATTTCAGGTTACTGATCTCAGATTATCAGACATAATGTCTAGTTTGTATTTTTGGGTCGAAAAGGAATACTTTCGTATGATTACTAAGGAAATAGAAGAATTCTTAGATTCCTACATTGAACAGGGAAAATCCTTTGGAATGACTAATGAGGAAGTAAACGAATTCTTGGATTACTACATTGAACAGGCGTGTTCCACGCGTATGTCTGCTGAGGAATTACGAGAATACGTAAAAGGTAAAATGGAAATGGAAAAACAAATGAGAGAAGATGAACAAAAGAGATTACAAAGAGAAGCTAAGAAGAAAATATTAGAAAAACAGGCTGAGGAGAAAAGATTAGACAGAGAAGCTGAAAAAAAATTACAAAGAGAATCTGAAGAAAAAAAGAGGCAAATGCAGCTAGTCAGGGAAGCCGAAAAGAGAAAAGCGAAGATGGAACATGAAGTAAAACTCTTAGCTTTGGAGTTGAATGCATTAAAGGAAACAATAAATGAGCTTCAAAGTGAAAAGAAAACTCTTACTAATGAGTTACAGCAGATGAATTCTGAAAATACAATATTAAAAGATAAAATGATGATGTTGATAGAAGATAATAAGAAAGTCTATGACTCTTCTCTTAGTCAGAAGAAAGAGTTAGAGAATGAAGTGACCTCATTAAAAGAGATGTTGGGTAATCAGGTAAATAAGGTGAACTCTTCCACGCTTGATTTGAAACTACTGTGGAAGATTATAGAAACATTAACTCTTCCTAGTGAGAATAAATTGAGACAATCTCAACTGGAAAAGGAGAAAAAAGAGTTAGAAGTTGAAGTGAGCTTAATGAACAACAATCATCTTGGTAAAGAACAGTCTCTTATTAGTGAGCTTGAACAAGTAAAAATGAACTATGAAAAATTAAAAGTGGAGGCTGAGAAACACAAGAAGATATATAATGATACACTCACTAATCTATTGAGTCAGAATGTGATTCTAAGCCGCCAACTAGAAGAAAAGAATGTGGTATTTCCAGAAAAAGTTGATAAACTGATGGCTACTCATCATAGTGCTATGGAAGCACTGAAACTTGAACTTGTTCAGGAGAGAGCTAAGGTTTCAGAAACTACATCTCAGATGGAAAAAAAAAATTGCAGATTACTGGTGGCAGTGAATATAGAGATATATATATATATATAGGAAGATATTTATTTGTTTGTATACTTGTTATGTTTGGAAATATTTGGTAATAATATTTTGGGTCTAAGATTAGAACTCTAGTCAAAGGGCGAATACTCATTTTTTGCTATGAGTGAAAGTAAATATGTAGTCGCCCCACTTGAATATAGTTGAAAGGTTAACATTAGCGCACGCCCAATGAGACGATTAGTCGTCGTTGGCTCTTCCGTGATGATGGACGGATCTTGAAGGCTGTCGGACAAAAGGGAGTCCGAAGTTTTTCGTCATTGTGATTGATTCTGGGGAAAAGAGGAATTTCTCTTAGTAGACCATGATGGTCGATACTTCTCCCAGAATATATATATACTTTACGCCGAGGGAATGGCGTGTGCTAGTTACTAGTATTTTCTGAACTTAAGGTAAAGAAGGTACATTTTCTAAAATTTTACCTAGGCCTAACGACATCATAGATGTTATATCATCTTTGTATATTGGATGGATCGTATGTAGACGATTCCTGTACTAGCAGCACTGTGAGTGGACATATGTAACATTTCTTATGGGTATGGAAAACCCAAGACATTAGTTGAGCAAATGAACGAAGCTTTCATTTGTAGTGAGGATATCTTTTGGATGAACGCCGCTCACTGGGACCAGCGCCATTTTGAATCCCACTGTTGGTCTGTTTGAATTGTCAGTCAGAGAACAGATATATCTTATTACCTGATGGTGATACCAAGACCTACATTGTATTGAAGTCCACTTTTTGTTATTTGAGGTTGCCACCCATTTGTCAAATATATGATGATATTTTGCCAACCTGTACTGTGACTGTAATCGTGATGTCCGAGTGTGCGTCCTTATTAAACCATAGAAACGTCCACAGTCGTCTATGTCATTGACTTCCAGCTGAGTGAGTGTGTGTCAAGTCCATTTGTCAACTCTACAGAACATTCCATCATTCGCGTACCTTGCACTCTCACTCCATGTTTACACAACCCTGCGTCGGTCGAGTTGACCTTTATTTTCCATCACACGCCCAGTCTTCACCTACTTACAACACTCATCATTAACACCACTGATTGTTGGTTTGCTGTACACTACTGAATTGGGATTGTTACACTGGTGGCCAGTATGGGGTTTAACCTCCCCTAAGACGATGCTATCTCCTGGATGCCCAGATGATAACAGTCTACATATTAATTATCCAACGTGTTGAAAATCCACGTGGAAATGATGCATACTAATTTTCCCAGATGGTAGAGTTCCACGTTGACGAAAAAAAATACAACAATATTCACTTCAGGGGTACTGATGTTATTCGAGGGTACTACCATATCATCTAACAATTCATGGACAGCTGAGTTTCATCGTCACATTGGTTGACTGTCTGTCTATGTTTGCATATCCTGTTGCATGCCTGTCCACCTTTGTTATCTCTGTGTATCTAGTTGCCTGGATGTCTGCTTTTGTTTATCTCTATGTATCTAGTTGTCAGACTGCTTGTGTCTTTAGCTGTGTATCTGTCTTACTGTGTCTATGTATATGTCTGTGCATTTTGTTGCCTGACTGTTTATGTATCTTGTTGCAAGACTTTGCCTATGTATGTGTATCTGGTTGTTTGATTGCCTGTGTCTATGCCTGTATATCTGGTTGTCTGGCTGTTTGTGTCTACGTCTGCTTATCTGGTTGCCTGTCTGCGTCAGTATATCTAATTGCCTGACTGTGTTTGTGTCCATGTCTGCGTATCTAGTTGTCAGACTGTGTCTGTGTATCCTGTTGCCTGGATGTTTTTGTTCTATGTCTGTATACCTAGTTGCCCGATACTTTTGTGTCCATATCTGTGAATCAATTGGCTCACTGCGTCTGTGCCCATGTATGTAGTTGCGTGACTGTTTATGTTCATGCCTGTATGTCTATTTGTCTGACTGTGTGTGTGTGTGTGTCCACGTCTGTGTATCTAGTTGATTGTGTTGGTGCCCATGTATGTGTACCTAGTTGCCTGACTGTGTTGGTGTCCATGTCTGTGTATCTATTTGCCTGACTGTGTTGGTGTCCATGCCTGTGTATCTAGTTGCCTGACTGTGTTTGTGTCCATGTATCTAGGGGCCTGACTGTGTTTGTGTCCATGTCTGTGTATCTAGTTGCCTCGATGCTTTTGTGTCCGTGCCTGTGTATCTAGTTGCCTAGCTGTGTGTGTGTCACCATGTCTGTGTATCTAGCTGCCTGACTGTCTTTGTTTCCATGTATGTGTATCTAGCTGCCTGACTGTGTTTGTGTCCATGCCTGTGTATCTAGTTGCCTGACTGTGTATCCATGTCTGTGTATCTTGTTGACTGTGTTGGTGCCCATGTCTGTGTACCTAGTTGCCTGACTGTGTTTGTGTCCATGTCTATGTATCTATATTCTGACTGTGTTTGTGCCCATGTCTGTGTATCTAGGTGCCTGACTGTGTTTGTATCCATATCTGTGTATCTAGTTGACTGACTGTGTTTGTGTCCATGTCTGTGTATCTAGTTGCCTGACTGTTCTTGTGTCCATGTCTGTGTATCTAGGTGCCTGACTGTGTTGATGCCTATGTCTGTGTATCTAGTTGCCTGACTGTGTTTGTGTCCATGTCTGTGTATCTAGGTTCCTGACTGTGTTTGTGTCCATGTCGGTGTATCTAGCTGCCTGCCTGTTTGTGTCCATTTAAATTTCAAGATGTAGCTGTGTCGGGATATCTGATTTCGCCGTATTCATCTATATATTTCTACGTTTGTCATTCAGTTTATAGTATTGATCACCATTCTGGAAATAATAGAGAGGACCAGACAAATACCAGTGAGCCCAGTCTGTGTGGAAAAATCGATGTTGCAGCATAGGACGCACAAGCAATAACAACACACGGCATTCCTTCTTGAATCCTTAGTGTAGAATCATATAAGTAGATTAAACTTGAAAAAGTGTTGCAAACAAACAGACATAGAGAACTGCACAATATAGTCAACTATAATTTAACAAGAACAAACAGACCTAGAGAACTGCACAATATAGTCAACTATAATTTAACAAGAACCAACAGACATAGAGAACTGCACAATATAGTCAACTATAATTTAACAAGAACAAACAGACCAAGAGAACTGCACAATATAGTCAACTATAATTTAACAAGAACAAACAGACCAAGAGAACTGCACAATATAGTCAACTATAATTTAACAAGAACAAACAGACCTAGAGAACTGCACAATATAGTCAACTATAATTTAACAAGAACAAACAGACCTAGAGAACTGCACAATATAGTCAACTATAATTTAACAAGAACAAACAGACCTAGAGAACTGCACAATATAGTCAACTATAATTTAACAAGAACAAACAGACATAGAGAACTGCACAATATAGTCAACTATAATTTAACAAGAACAAACAGACATAGAGAACTGCACAATATAGTCAACTATAATTTAACAAGAACAAACAGACCAAGAGAACTGCACAATATAGTCAACTGCACAATATAGTCAACTATAATTTAACAAGAACAAATAGACATAGAGAACTGCACAATATAGTCAACTATAATTTAACAAGAACAAATAGACATAGAGAACTGCACAATATAGTCAACTATAATTTAACAAGAACAAATAGACATAGAGAACTGCACAATATAGTCAACTATAATTTAACAAGAACAAATAGACATAGAGAACTGCACAATATAGTCAACTATAATTTAACAAGAAGAAAAATTAATGTTTCATCATCCTTTTCCTTTGTATTCTTTACGGAGTATGGAATCACCACTGTCGCCGGTCTCCTAGTAGAAAACCGGCACCAATTGCTGTAGTGGTTTCCGTGGCAATCTGTTTTAAATAATAAACACGATAAATACATAATAGGAACACTGCGTCCTCACGCATGTTGTACACGGCGATTGATATGGGTTGTACATGGGCTGGTAATCTCATCATGCAAAACAAATTGCCACACAAACACCACTGCAAAAGCAATTGATTGATTGGTGCAGGTTCCTAAAGAGGGGTGAGCTACAGTGATGGCTCCATGCTCCGCGAGGAGCGCAAAGGAATATAATGGTGGTGATTAATACATATTACTGATATCAAATGAAGCATAAACTGAATACAGGCATACCTCGCTTTATTGCGTTTTGCTTTATTGCGCTTTGCAGATATTACGCTTTTTTTTTTTCTTCAAATTATTCATTTTTATTTATTAGAACGTGCCTTCTTCTTCCGATAGATTTTGGCTCTCCACCAGCAAAAAGATTACGATTCGCTGAAGGCTCAGATGATGAAGATTAGCATTTTTATTTAGCAATAAAGTATTTTTAATTTTACAGTACATTGTTCTTTTTAGACCTAGTGCTATTGCGCACTTAATAGACATAGTGTAAACATGATTTTAGGATTTTATATGCACTGGGAAGTCAAAAAATGGGTGTGACCTGCTTTATTGCTATATTCGCTTTATTGCGGTGGTCTGCAACCGAACCCGCAATATCTCGAGGTATGTCTGTATTAACCGACGTATCCCATGCTGTCACCCCTTCCCATAGGCCTGCCCACTTTTTTTTTTTTTTTTTTTTTTAAAGTATCAAGAACCTACTATTTTAGGACAAAGGGGACAACATACAATCATAGAAAATTTTCATTTATCCTATCAGCTGACCAGGAGTGATAATGAAATAAACAAACGGCGGTGATTGAACTTTCTGTGCCGTCTAAAATTATAGACACATATATAATATATACAGTACTATATTTCCTAATTATAATCCATCAGATGTTGAACAGTATATTTTTGTTTAATAATTTTTTTTAAATACTTATAATAATTAAATTATTTAATTGTGGCGTTTTCACTCCTGGCCAGTTATTGAATATATGGCAAATGACAATTTACAAATTGTATGTGAGCGTGTTTTCCCCGTTATTCTAAAACAAGGTACGTTAGACAACTTCCTTTACTATTTTTCAACTTTTTAATTATTCCGAGATTACTTAAAATTCTTGGCGGAAAAAAAGTTTTGCAGAACTTGTGACATTTTCAGCGGGCACTGTCGAAGATGTAGAATATTATTTGATTAATTCGGTTTTATAGCGCCTATTTTACCACACAAGTAGTTTTCTGTTACAAGTCAAACATGTCTGTACAAGTTGTGGATTTGCCACATTTCGTTGTCAGGATCACATTTAAAAATTGACATAATTTGTGTGTTGAATATTTGGCTTTCGAGAGGTCGAAAAATAATGGTCAGTGTACAGCTTCATTGGACTGGTTAATGTCACTACTGCAAGATCACGTGAATCCTTTGATGCAGGCCTTCTGCAACAGGTCCAGTTGTAGTGGTGGCTTCATGTTCCCATAGATGGGGAATGATTGATGAACCTAATTTGGACAGCACAGGAGGGCCAGGTACAAATTTATTGAACGCATGTGCTAAGGTAGCAGGGGAAAATTGGGGGGGGGGGGGGGCAATATGCATTGCTCACCATCCAGGGTTACTCTCCAAATATGCAGGGCTAAAATTCAGTGCTGTGGTTTTGGACTGTCCTGAGGAGTCATCATGTCCTCACCTGTCATCAGTCCATTGTTGGATTTTCCTGTATGCAGTTGATTTGGTAAAAGCTGGATCTCAAGTGATTCCCCCAAGCTTAGTGCACAATGCTGGGTTCTCAGCATATTCCGCCCACAATGGAATCTTGATGTTGGCTGAAGCTACTCAATTCTGTGGCAACTCAAGAACTCAAAGGTTGCCTATTTTCAGGATGCACCATATGGGGATGCTTCAGGATCATGGTCATTGCATGAGCAGTGTTAATTCTATTACATTCCACCTCTGATAATAGCAGGTCAAAATAAAAATTCATTAAAATAAATTTAAAAAAAAAATTCAATTCATGTTTACCGCATACTTGTGTTTACCATTTGACCAAAAGTTCTGACTTCAATCAACTTCAGAAAAGGAGCTCTGCAAGCAACAGGGGCCAAATGCTGTTTGAGTTGTTCAGCCTGTATTGCTGTGCAATTGCTCTTTCATAGTCAATGTCAGTTTGAAGAATTTATTTACATTAGATCTAGAGGTTAACAGTGTAAAAAATTCATTTGTGGATCACAAGCACTTGAGAAAATCATAAGAAATTATTTAATTTCATAGCTCAATCTGCCTCTTTATGTCCTTGCAGTAATACAAATGTGCCTCATTCTCATATAACAGATTTATACAGACAAGGATATTGCAACAGTTTAAGAGACCTGCTCATACTAAAACCTGTACAGAAAATGCAGTGTCCAGAGATTAACATTGATGAGTTGCCATCGTCAATTAGTGAATTTTTCACCCCAGAAGAGTTCAGTAATATGCCAGCCTTTGAGAAGAAGCGTTTAAGCAACCTAAGACAAAACTATGAGGCCCTTTACCAAGCTGGTATGTCTTGATAATTATTCACAACTTTTTACTTAGTTTATAAATTACATAAACAGGAGGAATACGTTATCGAATACTTCTGTTAGATGTGGTACACATTATTAAGAAGATATATTCTTTATTTACATTATTGTTGCACATACTTAAATAACTTTAACTCAATTATCCTATAGGACTATCAGCTGATCCCCCTGAGTTCATGCTTAAACACAAACAAAAGAAAAAGAAGCAGACACAGAGAAAGAGACCTCATAAAGAGTCACCTGATGGATCTGAAGCAGAACGCTCACCAGCTGTGCAAAGAGCCAAGAAACTACTTGGTAAAAAATAATTCCTTAAGAAGCTTGCTCATTTTTAACTCTCTCTGCCCAACAAAATAGTTTTTACATTTTCTTCTTCGTACAATCTCAGACGTCCACTAGAATGTTTTCAAAGAAAGCAGCAGTCAGTTTGAGGCTATTTGACGCTCTGTTGAGCTTTTCCACGAATGGTACTGGTGTCGGCCATATGTGCTTTGTTTGTTCCACATATGTTGGGCAACTTTGAAGCAAATGTTCAGCAGTCATTTTATCAGTGCCACAGTTACACTGATTGGTAGTTCCTATCTTTAGCTTGTTGAATAGATGGTATCTCAATCTGTTGTGGCCAGTGCGAAGTCTGAAGGTTACCACTTGTTCTCTTCTGTTGAGCTGGTAGTATGCATCATTTTGTGTGTGCCCTGGATGCCCTACATCCCATTTGTTTCTGTATCTGATTCTGATAAAATTCTTTGCCTCCTCAAAAGTTGCAGGCAACCCTACACAAATGCCCGTTGAAATCAGATGCACTGGGCCACAGGCCTAACAAAACAGTGCAATGTATGCTGCTCGAAGATGGTGTCATTACATAAGAAGCAAAATGTCACTAACTCCGTACAGTTCCGCTGGGCTACACAGAGACAAAGGGCAAGAATTATTGATAAAGCTCACAAAACACTCAGTATTCTGCAGTGGAATGTGGAAGGAGTTCGCAACAAGAAAGTTCCCCAAACAAACTGTCTATATAAAGATGAAATAGATATTGCATGCATTCAGTTTTTAATATTTTAACAGACACACCAAAATTGGTGCCAATTTTATTTCATAGGTGGTGATTTTAAAGCATCTAGTAGACTTGTTTATTTATTTGTATGAAAATATTTCATCTCAGAAATGAGGTATCTGAGGAAGGTGGTTGAAGTAACAAGAAGAGACATGGTCAACAACCAGATGATACGGCAAGGCCTAAAAACCCAACCCCTGCAGACCCAAGTAGAACAGTTCCAACTAAGATGGTTTTGCCATATCTGCAGAATGGGAGAAGATCAGCTACCATGACGAGCATCGGAAACTAAGAGCCAGGGATCCAGACCTCCAGGACGACCCAGAGTCCGTTGGGAGGACAACATTAGACTTCTTCTTCTTCTTCTTCCTCGTTCGCCCTGAAAAGGACGGTGGTTGCGTTGTGTCTGTTTATGCCTAAGCTGTGATATCTGCACCTTTCGGTCGACACATCCGACTTCAGCACGGCATTTTTTAGGGACCGGTTTTGCCTTCCCATTTCGATCCGTATTCGCTCAGCCAGACTGCACTGCTGCAGACTGTTTCCAGGACTACCACGTGGAGGTGGAGTACGGTCTTGACCAGCTCTGGTTCGCTGGTCCTGATGCAAGCAGTCAAGCTATGGGTCGCTGACTGCATTCACTATTGCTGCATCTTTGGGTCCCAGACAACATTAGACAATCTTTGAAGGACTGAGGGCTAGAATGGAACCAGGCCAGGAGGAAGACTGCCGATAGGATAGTATGGCGCTCTCTCTTCCAAACCTCTACACCTCACGGTAGAAGAGAAATGATTAGGTCAGTAGTGTAAAATATCTCATAATGTACATAAAATTGTAAATTGTATGAAGAAACTTTTGAAATGTAAGTTTTTTATGCAGCAAGTATTATTGGTCTATATCATGCTAACAAATACATTTACGTATCTAGGAAGCTGCCATCAATGGTACCTATACCTTGTAGCGGTATGGCAGCTTGCTTACCCTGATAATCCCCAGAGCTATGCCAGTGGGAGTTTTACTCCTGGTAGGTTCAACCAAGCTGGACTGGTCTGTGTGGGTAGGGGTCAGACAAAAGCTGGTACCCTGGTCCTCCAGGTTGGGGGTTTTAGCATAGGGCTGACACCCCTGTCTATGTAAAAAAACAATGAAGTTACGGAAACAACATCAAATGAACAAACTTTGCTGCGGGATGGACATTCAGAGTCTGTGGCTCGTATGACTGTCAGTGGTGAAAGCCGAAAGGAAGCCACTGACATGAAAACGGATGTCCTGACCGCAAAACAGGATACAAGAATAGGATTTTGGAATGTCAGGACAATGTACGAGACAGGTAAACTAAGACAGGTCACGGCAGAAATGAGAAACTATAGGTTACACATCCTGGGGATAAGCGAGAGCAGATGAACAGGGGCAGGAAAAGTTAAAACAGCAACAGGAGAAACAGTACTTTACTCTGGAAGAGAGGATGGACAGCACAGTGAAGGCGTAGCCATTATTCTACAGAAAGGGATAGAAAGGACATTACTGGAATGGAAACCCATCAACAACAGACTGATACGATTGAGATTGAGAGGGAGATTCACCAACACTACAATAATACAATGCTACGCACCAACGAATGATAGCGATGAGGAGGTCAAGGATGAATTCTATCAACAACTGCAGAAAGAAATGGAGGACACACCTAGATATGATCTTGTTATAGTAATGGGAGACCTCAATGCGAAAGTTGGTACACACAATACATATAATGAAAGAACAATGGGGAAATGCGGCAGCGGAATAGCAAACGAAAATGGGGATAAGCTAATAAGTTTCTGTAGCATTAACAACCTGGTCATTGGATGAACACTTTTCCCACATAAGGAAATTCACAAGTTAACATGGGAATCACCAAATGGTCAGGACAGAAACCAGATAGACCACATCATGGTTAACGGTAGATGGAGACATGCATTACAAGATGTGAAGGTAAGAAGAGGTGCAGATGTGGGAAGCGATCACCATTTAGTAGTTGCAAAACTGAAAGTGAAACTAAGAAGGGCTGGACCAACTGCAACTACACAGAAAAGGTTTGACATCAGCAAATTGAAGGACCCCTTACCAGAAAAGCTTTTGCGGCCGACATTAAGAAACGATATCAATTTGCCAAAAGCCAAGAAAAGACATTGACTGATGATATAGACCAGAATTTTAACACCATTTCAACAATATATAAGGAAAGTAGCAAATCATGCTTAGGATTCCAGGAAAGGAAGAAGCAATACTGGATAACACCAGAAACACTAAACACCATAAAGATGAGAAAGGAAATGAAAAGAAAGAAAACAGAAGCGAAGTCCCCCAGGTTAAAGCAACTATATAGCGAACAGTACAGTCAACTGGACAGGGAAGTTAAACGCCAAACCCGAGCCAACAAAAGGAATTTCCTAGACGATCTTGCAAAACAGGCAGAAGAGGCAGCACTGAGAAATGAACAAAGCACAGTATACAAAATAACTGAATTCATCAGCGGAAAACAAGGTGCAAACAATATTACATTAGTAAGAGATAAGCAAAGAAATCTCATCAAGACAGCAGAGGGACAGGAAACAAGATGGGCAGAGCACTTCAGAGAAACTCTGAACAAGGAAATACCAGAGACACAATTGAATGTTCCTGAGGCTGAAAACGATCTAGATGTAAATACAGACATTCCACGAAAAGAAGAAATCATCACAGCAATCAAAGGGTTAAAGAACGGTAAAGCTCCGGGCCATGATAGCTTAAATGCAGAGCTATTTAAGACAGACCCTGAGCTAGCAGCAGAACTATTAGAACCACTATTTGCACAAGTGTGGAAAACGGGGACAACACCATCAGAGTGGAACAAAGGAATAATTGTCAAATTGCCCAAGAAGGGAGATCTTTCAGACTGCAATAATTGGAGAGGAATCACTCTTCTCTCAGTTCCCAGCAAAATACTAGGCAGGATAATTATACAGAGAATTTCAAAGGCAGTAGACTACAAACTGAGGAAAGAACAAGCAGGATTTAGAAAGAACAGAAGATGTGTAGACCATATATTCACTCTCAGGAACATTATAGAGCAGTGCTCAGAATGGCAAAGACAGCTTTACATAAATTTTGTTGATTTCGAAAAGGCTTTTGACAGCATACATAGGGACAGTTTATGGAAAATACTGAGGGCTTATGGAATTCCAAGCTGCATAGTGTCAATCATAAAAATCCTCTATGCCAACTTTACGTGTAGTGTTGGGCAGAGCAACCTAACCTTCGAGGTGAAGACAGGAGTACGACAGGGATGCCCCTTATCAACCACTCTATTTTTAACAGTCATAGACTGGGTGATGCGCCAGACAACAGAGGGCAGTCCAAGAGGAATAAGATGGACTACATTTTCAACATTGGAAGATCTGGAATATGCAGATGACATTGCACTGCTGGCACATTCACATCAACACATCCAGGAAAAAACGGATAGACTTAATAAATTTAGCCAGCAGGTGGGCTTGAACATCAATTTAAAGAAGTCTGAGGTCATGACGCTCAATGTGAGCAACCCTGAGCCCATATCAGTAAGGAATCAGCAACTGGTACAGACAGATACCTTCACATACCTAGGAAGCATAGTACCACCAGACGGTGGGGCAGGCAAAGACATCAACATCAGAATGAATAAGGCAAGAACAGCCTTCTTCAGCCTAAATAACATCTGGAAGTCCTCCCAATACAGCACAAGCACAAAATTAAGATTATACCAGAGTTGCGTGCTTTCTGTGCTTCTCTATGGTGCAGAATGCTGGAGAGTCACAGAGAAGGAAATGTCAAAATTGTCCTCTTTTCACACAACATGCCTAAGAAAAATTCACAGAATCTTTTGGCCGAATACCATCACCAACCAAGATCTGCTTACTCGTAGCAAGCAAGAGGACATGCATACCATCATAGCTGGCAGACGCTGGAGCTGGGTTGGTCATGTCCTCAGAAGAGACCCCGATGCCATCACAAGAACAGCTATGCTTTGGACCCCTGAAGGAAAGCGAAAGAGAGGCCGACCAAAAACAACTTGGCGGAGGACTGTGGAGGCTGAGATGCAAAGAATGAACCAGAGTTGGGGCACTGTACGAAGGATGGCCACCGACCGTGCAAAGTGGAATCAATTTGTTGTTGCCCTACAAGACGCCACTAGGCGTGATGGCCACCGACTGCTTTGACGGTCGGTGGTTTAAGGATTGAAGAAGAAGAAGAAGAAGCATAGTAATACCAGATGGCAGAACAAGGAAAGACATCAGTAACAGAATGAATAAAGCCAAAACACCCTTTGCAACAACATTTAGAAATATTCTCGGGACAGTACAAACACCAAATTAAAGATTATACGAGAGTTGCGTACTTTCTATACGTTTGTACTGTGTGGAGTGCTGGAGAGTAACAGAAAAGGATATGTCTAAATTATCCTCTTTCCACACAACCTGCCTAAAGAAAATTCTTCAAAATGTTTGGCCGAATACCATCTCCAACCAGGAACTACTTACACAGCGTAGTCAAATAAATATGCACACCATCATTGCAGGCAGACGCTGGAACTGGGTTGGCCATGTCCTCAGAACAGACCCCAACACCATCACAAGAGTGCTCATGTTCTTTTCCTATCCAATAGGATTGTATTCCCTCATCTGTTTGATTATATTCCTGTGTTCTTTAAACATCTCAGGCATTCTTTGTTAGCTTTTTAGCCATCTTAAGTGGGATTCTTAACAGTCTTCGAAGAAATCACAACCTGGACATCTCAATGATTTTATTATTTGCTTGCACACTAATACAGGATGTACTTCCAGATAACAAAAGTTGCGTTTCAAATACTTCAGAATTTGTTCATGTGGTCAACAGCATCAATATTTTTCCATAGGATATTTCTCTTGTTAGAGAGCTGTTTTTTAATTTGGTACAATTTGTTCTTCATCTCACTGATGTCATTTCTATCTCATATTATCAGTGTTCTTAAGATTTTGAACTTGTATGTGTTTTTTTTTTCCAGTTATTATTAGGGGCACCATGCATTTCACCTGTGTATTCATTCCATCTTTTTTTATATGTTCCCCTTTGCCATCATTTCATTTCAGACACACTGTGCTAACTAAAATGTGTTGCTTTGCCTATTAGTTCAAATATTCTTTCATGCATAACTTTTTTTTATTTATTAAAGTATTATTCAGTTTTTTTGGCATGGCTCATGTTGTACAGTTCTTTTGCATGATTACATTTGCTTCTTATTTCTTTATATGATTATTCTCTTCATTGAACTTATTATTGTCCATTAATTGCAGCCACTTCATCTACCATACATTTCATTTTCAAAATTTTTTTTCTTTCTTTTTTTGTGTGTGTGTATTGTTTTCTTCCTATTTGCTGAATTATTTCTTTAAGCTTTTTCATTGTATTTTTGTTATGACATTATATCTGTTATTGTCCTGTGTAGTTTCTGGTTTCCGTGGAGATAAAGAAAGAACAGGTCTACTTCAGGTATATCAAATGAGATGACCAGAATGAGGTTGTATATTGGGATGACAACCTCATCAAGTAAAACACATTGCGACAGAAACAACTGCTGCAGGAACACATGAATGCATTGGTGCAGACGTCCTGCAAGGGGAGGCCAGCTGCTGTAGTAGCTCCATGGGGAACAGTAAGGAACTGGTGATCCAATGATTTCACACGCCCTATGTTGAAGTGTGTAGCCTTGCCTGTTAGTTCCCTAATTCCTGTATTCATTGGTGGGGGATCATTATCACGCTGTTCTTTTGTTTTTTTTTTCACTGCTCATATAGTACATGTCTTTTGCTTGATTACATTTGCTTTTATTTCTGAATTTATATGCGTATTTTCTTCCTTGACATAGATACTTTCCTGTTTTTGTCCATTTGCAACCATATAGTTTTAATCTTATCCAAAGAGGATTGACATTCTTGAGTCCAATGGACTATATTAGGAGACCTGCCACCATTTAAGGTTGTCTTTTTTTTTTTCTTATTGTGGTGTTGATCTCTTTCTGTTTACTGAATTAATTCTTGAAGCAGTTTCCACTATTCATGTATACATTATATTTTTGCTACAGCATGTGTTTTTCATGAATGGATGCTTGCGTAGATTAGAAGGATTAAAATGTAAGACAAGATCACCAACATGGAACTGATGAAGAGAACCAGACAAGTGCCAGTGGAACACGAGATGATAGGAAGCCACTGGCAATGGATAAGACACACATTGAGGAAACATGTTGATAGCATTACAAGGCAATCTTTGTTCTGGAATCTGCATAGTAAAAGTTGTTGAGGGAGGCTGAAAACATGTGGAGAAGAGAACTAGAGATGGAAGTGAAAAGGGATTTTGAGTGAGGGGCACAGGCTAGGAGGACTTGGCAAGAATTTGCTATCTGTACTCTTGAGGAAGCTGAACATTAATGATGATAATAAATAAGTGTTGTTAAAATGTTTTGTTATAGTGTTGTCTTTCATCATTGTCAAGGAGTGTTTTTGGGTTTGTTTGGGTATATGAATGATCCTCTGCTCCAGTAGGCGCGTAATTGGTATGTTAAGATGTTGTGAGTTGTGTATGCTTGTGCTGTGGTATTTTTGCCACAAGCGATGTTGTGAGCTGGAATTCAGCCAAGCTGCGAGCTATATATGAAAGAATGGTGGTGCTCTGTGAAATGTGTAAGAGTGTCACGTGTTTTAGTAAACATGAATGGAAGGAGACGAATGGACAGAGATGTGTGTTGGTAGAAAGTAGACAGCGAGTAGCGTAGAGAAGAGAAGGGCGGATGGCTAGAGAATAGAAGTGTGCAATTAGTGGGCCAATGATGTTGTAAAGCGGATTTAGTTATGAAGTAGTTTGCTGATGTAGTTTTTTTCTGAGTACAAGAGTGGTTGTGAAATACTATGGATTTGATATATCTCCTGTGACTAATGGCCCTACGCTCATTGCGACTTAGTTTGCTATAAAAATCTATGGAGATTGAACTACCTGTTAGAGTGGTTTTATCATAAATTATTACCTGAACAGTGAACCAGACGGTTGTGTATGTTTGTTGCTTGAGCAGCTACATTTCTACATCCACCCACATGCACCCCACCTGTCACAATCATCACATATTTCAGGGACATAAACGTGCATTAAATATTGTCCAGATGCTTTTCATAACATCTTTTCTTATCATATATTTCAGGGACATACCTTTGTACCCAGTGCCACCTGTCTTTCTTCGAGTCTGAGTACTTGCAAAAACATTTGAGTCATAAACATGGCAAAAAATACAAGGAGCTTAAATATGAAAAAACTCTGCAAGAAACTCTATCAGCAAGCAAGAAGAGGATAGAGAGTAAAGAAGCTCACAACAATTTAGACAGTCATTTTGAAGACCCAGCAGTAAAAATTTGTGATGATTCAAGACTGACTGCAGGAAAATTGTCATTAAATATTTCAGGGTTTCAAGAAAGGAGAATGGACATCAGTGAAACTAACATTAGCAATAAACTGTTCCTACAAAATGAAGGTTCTAGAAGTGAGTTACCTGAAATAATCCAAAGATGCACAAAAATTACTGAACAAAGTGGAAATGATTCAGGCAATGATGCAAGTAATGATAGATCTCCAGTTCAAAGCAGTCACATGACAGAGAAGCTATACAACAATGATGTTTGTAGTACAGAATGTGATAACACTAATCAAAATGTACCGGAAATGGAACACACAGGAGAAAGACTTTACAAGTGTGATGTTTGTACTGAAGTATTTGCTGAAAGCTGTAGTTTAAAATTGCACAAAATGAAACATACAGGAGAGACAGATTACAAATGTGATGTTTGTAGTGAAGGATTTGTTCATATTTGTTGCCTGAAGATGCACAAAAGGAAGCATACAGCTGTGACACATTACACGTGTGATGTTTGTGGTCAGTTATTTACAAAGCCATATTCTCTAAAGCTGCATATAAGAAGTAAACATACAAGAGAGAGGCCTTACAAGTGTGATGTCTGTGGTGAAGGATTTATTCTGCGTTGTTATCTCAACATGCACAAACCAAAGCATACAGGAGAGACACCTTACAAATGTGATGTTTGTGATAAAGGATTTATTCTGCATTGTCATCTCAACATACACAAAAGAAAGCATACAGGAGAGAGACCATATAAATGTGATGTTTGCGATAAAGAATTTATTCTGCATTGTCATCTCAACATACACAAAAGAAAGCATACCGGAGAGAAACCTTATAAATGTGATGTTTGTGGAAAAGAATTTTCTCAAAGTTCTTACCTAAAGGTGCACAATAGAATACATACCGGAGAGAGACCTTACCATTGTCAATATTGTTTTGAAAGTTTTTTTCGGATTGGTAATTTAAAGGTGCATATGAGAAAACATACAGGTGAGACATCTTACTTCTATAATTTTTGTAATGAAGGGTTTGCTATAATCAGTAATTTAAGAGATCACAAAAGAAAGTATAGAGGAGAGAAACGTTTCACATGTGGTATGTGTAATAAAGGATTTGCTTTTGCTTATATGCTAAAGGAGCACAGAAGAAAACATACAGGAGAGAGACCTTTCAAGTGTGATTTTTGTAGCAAAGGATTTTTTACAAAGGGTGCATTGAAACAGCACACACGGACCCATGCAGGAGAGAGACCTTACATATGCAGTGTATGTAGCAAAGAATTTGCTCAGCTTGGTCATTTAAATACACATGAAGCAAAGCACACAGGAGAATGGCCTTACAGGTGTGATATCTGTACCAAGGGGTTTACAAGATGCTGTGATTTAAAACAGCACGCATCCACACATACAGGAAAGAGACCTTACAAATGTGATGTTTGTTTCAAAGAGTTTGCAAGCATAAAAAATCTAAAGGTGCACAAAAGAAACCATACGGGTGAGAGACCCCACAAGTGTGACATTTGTGGTAAAGGATTCACTAAAAACTGTGACCTTCAAGTACATAAAAGGAGACATACAGGAGAGAGACCTTACAAATGTGATACTTGTGGTAAAGGATTTGTTGAAACTTATAACTTGAAGATACACAAAAGAAAACATACAGGAGAGAGACCTTTCAGATGTGATTGTTGTAATAAAGGATTTATTCAAAATGCTGATTTAACTGTGCACAAAAAAAAACATACAGGAGAGAGACCTTTCATATGTGATTATTGTAATAAAGGATTTGTTCAAAATGCTGATTTAACTGTGCACAAAAGAAAACATACAGGAGAGAGACCTTTCATATGTGATTATTGTAATAAAGGATTTGTTCAAAATGCTAATTTAACAGTGCACAAAAGAAAACATACAGGAGAGAGACCTTTCATATGTGATTATTGTAATGAAAGATTTGCTAAGAATGTAAATTTAAAAGCACACATAAGAAAACATACAGGAGAGAAACCTTTTGAGTGTGATGTCTGTGGCATCACATTTGCTGAAAAACGTTATCTAAAGGTGCACACAAGAACACATACAGGAGAGAGACCTTACAAATGTGATGTTTGTGATACAGGATTTTTTCAGATTTTCAGTTTACAGCGTCACAAAGCAAAACATACAGGACAGACTAACAGGTGTGAATTTTGTAACAAGGGATTTGTTAGAAATGCATCTCTAAAGATGCACATATTAACACATATAGGAGAGGGACCATATAAGTGTTTTTTTTGTAATGAAGGATTTGCTGGATATGGTGCTCTGAATATGCACACTAGGATACATGCAGGAGAAACTTTACAAATGTAATCTTTGTGATGAAGGATTTACTAGAAATTGTGAATGAAAGTTGCACAGAAAGAAGCCTAACTGGAGACCTAGATGATATAGACAAATAGTTGGTGACGTACGGGCTATAATTTATATTTGAAAAATGAACAGGAGACATATAATAATAGTCTGCAAGCTTAATGCTTATAACACAAGATTTACTGATTTTATGAAATGAAACAATTTCAGTATAATTACTGGACAATAGACTACAATTTAACAGTTCAGATCAATGCTTCTGAACCTTTATTTTAGGGCCATGGGCCCTTTGATTGTCCGGTAAAGGCTACAGACAGACCCCTTCTTAGAAGAAATGTACACAAAAGCATAATTTAAAATGCTACGTACAAATAACACATTTTATTTACAAGGAAAAAAAATCATGACAAATAGTCATACTGTAAAAAGAGTATATTTCTTTAAATGCAAAAATCTGAAAAATCCCTGGATCTGTGCAGTTTATTTTGTATATCCCTGTCTTGCTTAAGGATGGAGTTGCATCTTTGATCGTTCCAAGAATATTTTTTTATATTGTTTTATCTAGTATACATGTCATTGTGGTTTGTTTCCTTGGAGACCTTTTGTGAGTATCATCCACAACAACAAAAGATTTTTATTGAATAATTTCACTAAATATTTTTGTGAAAATAAAATGCAAACTTTTAGATTATGAACATGGACCTCCTAGAATCTATTCAGATATTGTTTTAGCTAGTATACGTGTCATTGTGGTTTGTTTCCTTGAAGACTTTTTAGAGACCTTTTGTGAGTATCATCCACAACAACAAAAGATTTTTATTGAATAATTTCACTAAATATTTTTATGAAAATAAAATGCAAACTTTTATATTATGAACATGGACCGCATAGAATCTATTCAGCTGGGTTCATTGACCACAGTTTAAGAAGCCCTGGTTTATACAGATAATTGCCTAGGAAACTGATGGGATGATGTGGTGTTCCCCTTAAGTGGGGAAGGTACAAGGAAAGGATGTTTTCATAAATAATTGCAAACTTTCAATTAAAATTCATAGGTGTAACCTCCAACAATAAAAGTCATGTAAAACCACAATACTACGGCCTCGAGATTTTCTAGCTTGTTTACCTATTGTCCATGACTCACCACCATATGACTGGATTGACTCTGTAAAACATTGAATAACGAGTGTGACAGGGGCTAGGGTGGTTGAGGCGAACGTGTGTCGAAGTGGCTACCTTACACCCAAGACCCATGCACTAAGAAAATTTAATTCTGGATTGTTTGGCAGGGGTTATACGAGGGGCGTTCAGAAAGTAATGCACATCGTTTTTCTCAGCTAATAATAAAGATAGAAGCATGAAACTTTGCACACTTCAAATATGGCATGTGCCAATTGTGTGCACCAAATTGCACTGCAACTGGCCAAATAATACGGCTGCCGTAAACCGTTGAAATGGAGCGTGTTAGCAACTTGCGTTATAAACAGCGAATGGTTTTAGAATTTCTCGTTGCAGAGAAGGAAACTGTTGTGAATATTCACAAGCATCTATGTGATGTATATGGAAGTTTTGCAGTCGACCAGGAGTACAGTCAGTCACTGGGTTCAGAGAATCAGGAAGTGGAGATACGGAGCTGCTTGATCGGCCACGCTGTGGACGTCCTGCCACAGCCACCAAAGCAGAAATGTTGAAATGCGCTGAGGGCATTATTCTTATAGGCGAATCACTACTCAACAGTTGGCCTTACAGCTGTCAATCAGCATTGGTAGAGCAAATGCAGTTATAAAAACTCGGATTTTCTAAGGTTTGCGCAAGATGGGTTCCTCGAAGTCTCACAAATGACCACCGATTGCAAAGGAAAGAAATTTCTTCTGAATTGTTGGAGCGTTTCAATGCTGATGGAGAGAACTTTTTGGCTAAGATCGTTACAGGTGACGAAACCTGGGCACATCATTTTGAACCTGAGACAAAAAGACAGTCAATGGAGTGGCATCATCCGCAATCACCAAGAAGAAAGAAATTCAAGACAATTCCTTCAGCTGGAAAGGTCATGATCACTGTCTTTTGGGACATTGAAGGTGTGATTCTTGTGGACGTTATGCCAAGAGGAGAGACAATCAATTCGCAAGCTTACATTAAGACATTGAAAAAACTCAATCAACGTTTTCGCAGAGTTCGGCCGCACAAGAATCCAGCAGACCTGCTTCTCCTTCACGACAATGCGCGCCCTCACACAAGTCTGGCAACACAGGAAGCAATCACCAAATTGGGTTGGACTGTACTACCCCATCCACCCTATAGTCCCAATTTGGCACCCTCTGATTTTCATCTATTTGGTCCACTTAAAGATGCACTCCGTGGGACAAGGTTTGAAGATGATGAAGGAGTGATTCATGCAGCGAAGAAATGGCTACATGATCAAGACAAAATCTGGTACGGGCTAGAAATACATACACTTGTTTCGCGCTGGCATAAAGCCGTACAAGTTGATGGGGATTATGTTGAATAATACCGATGTTTACATGACATATCCATGTATATTGTATATAAATTTCATGCTTTTTGAATAAACAGCTCCTGAGAAAAACGATGTGGTGCATTACTTTCTGAACGCCCCTCGTAATTATTGGTTGCTTACAACCCTTTCAGCAGCAGACTTAGTGAATCAGGCAACATGAAGCGCTAATTTGGAACAAAATTTAATTCCACCGAACACCCAGACAGTGTTCGTGGATGTTATGTCCAAGGCAACTGCAGATTTCTACACAGCAATTCAACGACTTGTTCTCTCTGTGGGTCTGGCGATGGAAATGACACAAAAAAATCATGAAAGGCTATGCCTTGGCGCGTTTAATATCCAGGTAGTTTTGGTGTACCTCTATGGATTGGCTGCTGTTTCGTCAGCGGACTGGTTGGTGTTCTATTTTTACATCCTGACTAACACCATAATGGTGGCCGTGGTAGAAGAAAGAGAATGACATTGCCACACTAGCAACAGCAGTTCTACAAGCCATAGTAGTAGGCATACCGAATAAAAGTCCACAAGTAATTTGTTTGTAATTTAGGAATGCTAGCAGCTGTAAACTATAGAGGTGCAGTAATGTAAACGTGGGATAGTTGTTCCATGTTTCCTTTGATAGGATTCATTATTTTTCATTGTATTACTATATTTATTTTGCACTGATATTCTTAAGTGGTTATTGTTCAACTGAAGATGTGATACATGCATGTAAAACATTTTTTGTGTTCTAAAATCAGTGACTGAGATCCCAAAGCTATTCCTCACTGTAAAAAATTACAGGAAAAAAACTCTTTATGTCTGTACTTTTTTTTTTTTTTTTTGTAATTTTTTTTTTTGGTGTTAAAGTAGAAATTGGCTTGGTTACATCAGACTGACTTTTCTAAATGTACCAATCGTTAATAAATTGAAAAATACATCAAAACTTGTAGAGCAACAATGTCATCTCAAAAAGAAGAAAAAACAACCACAGCTTACAATGCAAATATGCCATTCTGGCACAAATCAAGTTATATAAAGATCTGACATTAACCTTTACCCTCCACCAGGTCAGTGTCAATTCATCACTGCACTGTTGTAATGTGTTCCCCACTGTGGTGGATTAGATTGTTATGGTGTTAATATGTAAGTGTCGACAGAGTGAGGTCCAGCTGTATAAGCCCCTGAGTCTAATATTTGATGATGATGATGTATTCTCAGGGTACTTATGTGCTACCACATGTAGATCTCACTGTGTATTATTTTAACTTGGATATTAAGTTAAATGACAAGTGTCTAGGGTAATGTAGGTGTAGTGATGTGTTAATGACTAAAACACACTATAACTCAATATATATATATATATATATGTGTGTATATATATATATTACAATTTTTATTTTCCTGTGTCTCAAATTTTCTGACACAGGAATAGTTAACTCAAAAAAGGAATGTGGTTATGTACACGTTTAAATAACTAAGGAGGAATTCTTGTCCACAAATGTCAGTAATAAAATGTTCCTAGGAATGTATCCCCTGCTGCAATTATAATGTATGAAGATATGTCACTATTAGAGAGACTGATGGTATCATGTCATCCG
Source organism: Oreohelix idahoensis (assembly GCA_024509875.1). Classification (NCBI taxonomy): domain Eukaryota; kingdom Metazoa; phylum Mollusca; class Gastropoda; order Stylommatophora; family Oreohelicidae; genus Oreohelix; species Oreohelix idahoensis. The sequence continues at coordinate 91,101 of JAMPIV010011718.1, read as the reverse complement.
AATGTTTATTCAGAGTTGGGAGAATATTTTAGAATAACTTGTCAATAGCCGCTAAACACTAGGGCTTATCTTGTAGTCTGTTGACAGAAAGTAGTTTGCTGTAGACACTGCTCACTCTTCTACACAAGAGGGTCTCCTGGAGTCCGCTGCTACAATTTCTTTCTAGGTATACACAAAGGACAAATTGCCTCGTACCTAGCAGCTCCAGTTTATGTCTCACTTGTATTTGGCGATTCAACCCGCAATCAATGAAATATTTCACAAGTATAAGGTTAACTAGCGATCAATGGCACAAGATCAGATCGCCGAATCCCAGACCGCAAAGGCAATAGGTCAATAATTCTCTGCATCTGCTCTTAACCCTTCTTGTAGGAAATATTTTTCAAGTGGCACTTATGCTTAGCACAGCGTTCGTTTAATCCCCCCTTTTCCTAGACTAACATCATCCAATCAAATCAAGTTAAGCCAATTTGACTTTCTTTCAAAAGAACCCAACGCGTTTTGAAAATGTACCTCCTAAGATTTTCAAAGTTGAGTGGTTACCACTGTGTATGTCTGTCTGTCTTCAATTTTTATTTTCTTCGATATCTTGGTTATTATTGGGTCGATTTCAATTTTGAAAAGAGATTCTTAAACTGCCCTTTGGCCTCTATCCTCCTATCTAATTTTCATCTAACTCTTCTTCATCGTTATCATTTATGTAATTTTCTCTATATTTCTTCTGAACAACATACTTTTATATAAGGCAAGATAATATATTATAAGGATTAATATTGGATTCCAATAAAAAATATTATCGTTTCTGTCCTTTCCTTTTATTTATCATTCTATTAGAATGCAATACATTATCTACGTTTGTCTTTCACCTTTCGCTGCCCCTGCACACAATTGGTTTGTTAGTTTCAGTTTCACAATGCACAAGTTAGGTTAGATTTTTTTCTTCTGGCTAAATCGTACAGCGGTCGTTCACATTTAATTGGGGGCGGGTGGAGTTTGCGCGTCTGTGTTAGGGGATGGGACTTACCCCGCGTTTAGTGTTTGAAATTCAACTTGTTAGTTGGCGATGGCCCTAGTAACCGTTGCTAAGGCAGTAGTTATTAATAGATTTTACAAGTTAGTTAATTCAAATCTTGGACCAGCGATGGCCTTGAAAACAAAATTTCAAACATGTTGTAGCTATTTATAGTTACAACCTACACTAAATAATAGGGCGGGTGTGTATACGATTTGGGGATGGGTACCCTTTTCCACCTTATGGTAACAAAAATCAAGTATTGTCCAATTCTTAGCTGAAAGTTTGACCTTTGTCCTTAACATTTTCAAATATAGTAGTGGGTTTAAAAGTGGTAATATTACGTTACTAGATTTGGAAAATTGAGCAGGAGGGGTTAATACGGAGTGATTTTATCACACCCACTGTGAAGGTCATATAGAATTAACAATCTTTAAGACAGCAAGTCATAATCGGCCTGAGACACCAACAAACTCCCTAGCTTCATCCTCTATATCATATGGCCAGGTTTTTTAAGAAATACAGAACTATGGAAGAAAGGTAGATTAAAACTTACAACTGGAGATTGACAAGAGAAGGTTGGAATGAATAGGGCATACCCTCAGGAGAATATCAAACAATACATAGGTCATACCCTTAGGAGAATATCAAACAATACATAGGTCATACCCTCAGGAGAATATCAAACAATACATGGGCATACCCTCCGGAGAATATCAAACAATACAATCAGATATGTCTTTGACTTGAGCCCACAGGGAAAGAGAAGAGGAGAGGCTAAAGAGAACCTTGTGAAGAATGGTTGAAGAGGAAGCTACAGAACTAGAAATTGATGGGCAGAACTAAAATAGATATAAATGGGATGGGGGGAGGGTAACAAAACAGTTGCAACCCTGTGTCTGTGGGGAACTGAAAGAAATTATGATAATGAGTAATAAATTGAATATAATTATATTGGCATTGTTTTGATTTGGCTTATGCTTACTGTCTGATTGATTCCTACATTTTTGTTTAATCTACCCCTTTCCGTGAGTTAAATATGTATATACAGCATTTTTGTTTAACAGTCAGGCTTTTAAATTTCACAAGATGACATTTTTGCATTTTAGGTTGTTTTTTAAAAATCTCGTTATACAAATTTACATTTGAATGTACTTTTTACGTTAGAACAGAATGTTAGGCCAGTATGACTTTATTCCAAGCAAGTTGTCACTGACTTCTAAGAATATTGACTAATTTTTGACTCATTGTTATGTGAAAAAAAGCATTGTTTTGTGTTTTGTTAGTGTGGTGGATTTTGATGTTAAATGGTAAAATGTGCATTTTATGCAGATGTGAGGTCAAGCTGTGAAGACCCCTGAGTCTAATAGATAATAGGGTTTATGTTTTCAGGGAACGTTTCTGCTACCACCCTACGACCTCAACCTGCGACGTATTTTATCCTAAGTATAATAATGGTGTATGTCTGTTATCTGGCTAGTGTCTAGGGTAATGTAAAATGTGCAGTAATAAAATGACAACAAATACACCTAAGAACTCTATGAAAAGTAATTAACAACACCCAGAGTTAAGTTTTAAATGTGAAATCTTTTTTACAATTTATTGTTCCAGTATCACAATTTTGTGTTTACCGGAATATTGAAACTCAAAATGATAATTCAAAGTATTTACATAAAATTGATTCAATTTATAACAGTATATTATTTTTCACAACTTTAATTAAATATGTCAATCTGGAACAGTGTCAATTTACTCTTGCTCCTATGAATGGGTAATGATTGATAGAACGTCTGTCTTCATCATAATCTGAATGATCTAATACACATTTGGGAAATGAGAGTAGTTGAGTTTGATATATCAAGTGCCCGGAGACAATTTCTTATCTTAGTATCTTCGGGTGTACAGGATGAATTGTGTTCACATCACCAGCTTCCACTGCCAAGTCAGGATTCTGATCTTGAAATATAACAAGGAGGCACACATACGATACTGCCTCACTTCTTTAGATGCAGAAGTATATATAGGTATAGGTTGACCTGGGCTCACTTTGAGTCATAGATGAAACCCTGGAACGATATAAATGCGTCCTACTCAACCTCTGATATACTCTCTCTTTCCCTAACTAATAAACATTGTCAATCATATTCAGATTCAGCATGGTAACTAAACAATTAGTTAACGTTCTTAATTGGTTTGTTACCCCATTCATGGTCAAATAAACTTCAAACTATAGTTTGACACTTTCCTTGACAAAGGAAACATTTTAAGTTAATAATATCAAGTCATGTACAATCACGGTGACTTGCCGAAGACGACGGCCAGTGGTTTTCCTGGTCTTATGTCATAATACTGTACAACAATTTCCCCATTAATATTTAATTTTACTTTCTCCCAAAGTGTCAGAAAGCCTGTCTGGCTTTTCAACAACATGTTAATATATTTCCTAACAACTCTGTGAAACAACACAAAGTTTGATGTTGACTTCCCTCTAGATACTTCTACCCACATAATTTTCATACATATTCAATAATACATACATAATAATAATGATGATATAAATGTTTTCTTTCTTACCGCATCAGAGAAATATTAACACTAATAAGTTTAGATTTGCGATAAATATGGTCAAATCCAGATCGCTTGCTGGTGCAGATCAGCAAAACAAGATCGTACTAATATCTTGTCTTCACACAACTTTAGTGTAATACAAATTTTTTTCAAGTGGCGATTACCACTACCTTCAAACCAGTTTTATTCCTCCGTTAGTATATTAGACTCCAGCCAATCAGGGACTGTTAGGCTTCTAGCGTCCTTTTTTTTCAAAACTGAACTCAATTTCAAATCTTGGACTACCCTACCCTTTCCCAATATCTGTAAAGCTGAGAAAGATGTAGTCTGTTAGTCCATCTGTTTTCTGTCAATATCTCCTTTATTTATTTAGTGTTTCAAATTCTGATAACTAATTATTGATACTGTTGCTGTCTGTCACACAGTGCTTATATTTTTATACGTTTATTTATTATATTTACTATTATCGTTTTTCTGCTTCAATTCTTCAAATAACATATTTTCCTATCTACGGTAAGATACATTAACACTTTACTCTTCTATTACCCAATTAATGTCATTGTATTCGTCACTGTCTTTTATTTTAGCATATAAGAAAATTATCTAAGTTTTTCTTCTATCTAACCTTCTATGCCCCGCTTGGGTGCAAATTTCAAATTATGTAAACAACAAAATCGAGACACTACCAACTATGCTCCTTTTCTCACCCTCTCGTACTATATTTTCAAAAAATTTCCACGTTAAATCGTAATTTTTTTTTCTTTAACTGTCGTTCTCATTCAGAACGAAACAGCGCTTTTGTAGTACGTCACACAATTCGACAACGCGTTGGCCGTATGTTACCTTATAGTTACTTTTTAGCCCGAAATACACTGGTGTGTGTGTTTATATATTCTGGCTTGTCCAACAGCATGGATATAGGCATAGAACCGCGTGTCGAGCGAAGAGGGGTTTTGCAAGGCGGCGTTAATATTGGCGTTAATTCTTACTGCAGTTTCGTTCTACACTTCTGGAAAATGTCCGAATTAGCTACTATTAGTGGCGTTAAAGTTAAAATCTTAAGTTAATTCAGAACGGCAGTTTGGTGTCGCAGTTCTGGCACATGTTAATTGTAAGTCTCAAGGACGAAACTAGGAAAGCGTGTAAGATTTGACGGCGGGATCATTTTCTAAGCATTACTACTGTATAAAATTCAGTGCTCTACTGGCGTAGAGGACGACGATTGGCAAACACACACGGGCGGGTTTATTTATTATCATTTGAGTAAAATCTTACTGAATTTAGCGATTGTTTCACAGATTTCGCTACAGTTAGTTCAGTTAAAATAAATAGTTTTGAGATATCAGTGATATTGTTTTTGGTTTTTATTTTTATGTATAGATATGTTATGAGAAAATCATATAACAATGTTCTCAATAACTGAATGTTATTGTCCCAATATTGAGCCATTTCTGTTTCAAGCAAATAACCACATGCGATAAAGTCATGAAAAAGCAAAACCAGAAAATGTGTGTTTTCTCATTGTTAGTCATACAAACTTTTTTCCATTGATTTATTTGATTCCTATTCCAGTATCATAACCGTCTTCCTTTAATACGTAGTTTGTTTAGTCATACATTTTAAAAGAAAATAAATTACTCTTGTATCTGACAAAAGAATAATTAATATAAGAATTGTTATTGTTAATCAGAATTAACCTCACTGCACTCCGGGCAAACCCATAGGTGCTCAGTCTCCCTCAGCAAATGTAGAAGAGTATGAATGCTAATTGTACCTGTAGCACGCTGGTTGGACATACGATGGGTGCATGCTCTCTCACATCCATCTCTGCTAGTCCCACGTTTGATGCCAAACTCCAACAGTCTCAGCCTTGTTGATTCATCCATTGCAGTGTCATTATCTAACAGGCGATCATTAATTGCCTTAGTATTTCTCACTTATCCATGTCCAGTGTCCTCATTATGGGTGCTCTCGAGGCCAGTCTGTCAGCTCTCTCATTGCCACATACCCCTGCATGACCAGGACAGTAGATCCACACCAGTTCTTGAGGATTCTATTTATGGTTTCCATTCCTGCCGCAGCCATCCGTTCTGAACTTTCCGAAGCCTGGCTTGAGAGTTTGACAATATAACTGCCCTGGTTGATGGAGTTTCAGGCAGCCACCTCAGTGCTGCAGTAACTGCCTCTACCTCCATTCTCATGCTGCAGGTTGTTGTCATGTAGGCTCCACTCTACAGCAACGACCCTGCCCTTTATTCTCCCAGAGAAGTCCCATCCTGATTTCTCACCACGCACTAAAGACCCATCAGTGTACACAGTGGTGTCATCATCCACAGCATGATCACTTATTAGCTGATTAATTTCCAACTCAGCTTTTCCATTGCCCCAAGATCTGCACTCTCTGCCAAGGCTAATGATGACCTGCTGGTAGTTTATATAGTTCTCCCCTGACTTACTCCATTCTTCCCCTTTGGGTATATTTTGAACCCTGGTCACCTGACCAATCGTAGTCTCTGCCTGTGCCATTCATGACATCCCCCTCTTTATTCTTGCTCCTTTGATGTCAGCTACGTTTTCATGTAGTCTTTTTTCGGTGGTTACCCGCATATAGGCTTTTGCCTGGATATCTGGATCTCATCGACAGCAATCCGAGCATAAGAATATACGAATTGTTAGGTTATAAGCTTTTTTGCATCTGTCCCGTGTTACAACTTCCAATTATTTCAGGTCTGTTTCCATTCTTTGTATCAATCTTCATGTGTAAGTGTTTTCTTTCTGTTAGTCTCCATTTCTTCTTCTTCTTCTTTGATCCTTAGCGGCAGACTGTCAAAGCAGTCAGTGGCCATCACGCCTGGTGGCGTCTTGTAAGGCAGCAACAAATTTCTTCCCCTTTGTTCGGTCGGCAGCCATCCTTCGTACAGTGCCCCAACTCTGGATCATTCTTTGCATCTCAGCCTCCACAGTTCTCCGCCAAGTTGTTTTTGGTCGGCCTCTCTTTCGCTTTCCTTCGGGGGTCCATAGCATAGCTGTTCTTGTAATATCATCAGGGTCCCTTCTGAGGACGTGGCCAACCCAAATCCAGCGTCTGTCAGCTATGATGGTGTGCATGTCTTGGTTACTCTGAATAAGTAGTTCTTGGTGAAGGTATTCGGCCAAAAGATTCGGAGAATTTTCCTTAGGCAGATTGTGTGGAAAGAGAACAGTTTCGACATTTCTTTCTCTGTTACTCTCCAGCATTCCGCACCATAGAGAAGCACAGAAAGTACACAGCTCTCATATAATCTTAATTTGGTGTTTGTGCTGTACTGGGAAGACTTCCAGATGTTGTTGAGACTAGCAAAGACTGTTCTCACTTTATTCATTCTGTTGTTGATGTCCTTGCCTGTTCCGTCTGGTGTTACTATGCATCCTAAGTATGTAAATATGCCTGTCTGTTCTAGCTTCTGGTTCCTTATTGTTATTGGTTCAGGATTGTCCACTTTGAGTGTCATGACCTCTGTCTTCTTCAGATTGATGTTCAGACCCACCTGCTGGCTATACTTATTCAGTCTATCGGTTTTTTCTTGCATTGTTGATGTGAATGTGCGAGTAGTGCTATGTCATCTTCTTATTCCAGGTCTTTCAGTGTAGAAAATGTTCATCTAATTCCTCTTGGACTGCCCTCCGTTGTCTGGCACATCACCCAGTCTATGACTGTCAAAAATAAAGTTGTTGATAAGGGGCGTCCCTGTCGTACTCCTGTTTTCACCTCAAAAGTTAGGTTGCTCAATCCAACACTACACGTAAAGTTAGAATACAGGCTTTTTATAATGGAAACACTGCAGCTGGGAATTCCATAAGCCCTCAGTATTTTCCATAGGCTGTTCCTGTGTATGCTGTCAAAAGCCTTTTCACAATCAACAAAGTTAATGTACAGCTGTCTCTGCCATTCTGAGCACTGCTCTATAATGTTCCTGAGGGTGAATATATGATCTGCACATCTTCTGTTCTTTCTGAATCCCGCTTGTTCTTTCCTCAGTTTATAGTCTACTGCTTTTGACATTCTCTGGATAATTATCCTGCCTAGTATTTTACTGGGAACTGAGAGGAGAGTAATTCCTCTCCAGTTGTTGCAGTCTGCAAGATACCTTCTTGTGCAATTTGACAGTTATTCCTTTACTCCACTCCGTTGGTGTTGTCCCTGTTTTCCAGACTTGTGCAAATAGTGGTTCTAATAGTTCTGCTGCTAGTTTCATGGTCTGCCTTGAATAACTCGGCATTTAGATTGTCGTAACCGGGCGCTTTTCCATTCTTTAACCCTTTGAAAGCTGTGATGATTTCTTCTCTTCCTGGAATATCTGTATTTACGTCTAGGTCACTTTCAGCCTCAGTAACATTCAGCTGCGTCTCTGGTGATTCCTTATTCAGTGTTTCTCTGAAGTGCTCTGCCCATCTTGTTTCCCGCCCCTGTGCTGTGGTGATGAGATTGCCTTGCTTGTCTCTTACTAACGTTTTATTGTTTGCACCTCGTTTTCTGCTGATAGTTTTAGTTATTTTATAAACTGTGCTTTGTTCATTTCTCAGTGCTGCCTCTTCTGCCTGCCTTGCAAGGTCATCCAGAAATTTTCTTTTAATGGCACGGGTTTGACGTTTTACTTCTTTGTCCAGCTGACTGTACTGTTCACTATATATTTCCTTTAACCTGGGAGACTTTGCTTCTGTTTTCATTTCTTTTCTCATCGCTATGGTGTTTAACGTTTCTGGTGTTATACAATCTTGTCTCTTTCTTTCCTGGAATCCCAAGCATGATTCGCTGCTTTCCTTGTATATTGTTGAAATGATGTTGAATTTCTGGTCGACATCGTCAGTCGCTGTACTTTCCTGGCTTTTGGCAATTTGATATCGTCTCTTTACATCAACCACAAAAGCTTTTCTGTTGAAGGGGTCCTTGAGTTTTGATGTTATAGCTTTTCTGTTTGATTGCAATTGGTCCAGCAGCTCTGAGATTTACCTTCAGTCTTGCTACTACAAGGTGATGATCACTTCCCACATCTGCACCTCTTCTTACTTTAACGTCTTGTAATGCGTGCCTCCATCTACCATTGATCATAATGTGGTCTATCTGGTTTCTGTCCCGTCCGTTTGGTGATTCCCACGTTAACGCGTGCACTTCTCTGTGTGGAAAAAGTGTTCCTCCAATGACCAGGTTGTTAATGCTGCAGAAGCTTATTTATCCCCATTCTCGTTTACTGTTCCACGGCCGCATTTCCCCATTACTCTTTCATTTTAAGCATTGTATGTACCAACTTTCGCATTGAGTTCTCCCATTACTATAATAAGATCGTACCTAAGTGCAGTTTCGATTTCCTTTTGTAGCTGTTGATAGAGGTTGTCCTTGACCTCTTCATCGCTGTCGTTTGTTGGTGCATAGCATTGTATTATTGTGGTGTTGGTGAATCTCCCTCTCAGTCTTGTTCTTATCAGTCTGTTGTTGATGGGTTTCCATTCCAGTAAAGACCTTTCTATTCCTTTCTTCGGGATAATGGCTACACCTTTGTTGTGTTGACCATCCTCTCTACCAGAATAAAGTACTGTTTCTCCTGTAGCTGTTTTTATTCTCCCCGTCCCAGTCCATCTGCTCTCACTTATTCCCAGGATATGTAATCTGTAGTTCCTCGTCTCTGCCGTGATCCGCCTCAGCTTTCCTGCCTCATTCATGGTTCTGACGTTCCAGAATCCAATTCTAGTTTTGCGGTCGGGGCATCCGTTTTCATGCCAATAGCTTCCTTTCGGCTTTCACCACTGACAGTCATACGTGCCTGGGACTCCGGATGTCCGTCCCGCATCAAAGTTTTCCCATTTGTTGCTGTTTCTGTAACTGTTCAGATTTTTTTACATAGGCAGGGGTGTCGGCCCTGTGCTAAAACCCCCAACCTGTCTGACCCCTACTCGCACAGACCTGTTCAGCTTGGTTGAACCTACCAGGAGTAAAACTCTCGCTGGCATTGCTCTGGGGGTTGTCAGGGTACGCAAGCTGCTATACCGCTACAAGGTATAGGTACCATTGATGGCAGTCTCCATTTGTACAGTATGTTATAACCGAGGTTTTGGAACTATCAAATTTTTTAATTACTCCGAGCTGCGACACAATTTTTTTTTTTTTAAATGTGAAGTTTAAAAAAAAAATGAACACTGACTTTGGAAAGAAACTTTATTTACTCAAGAATTGTCAAAAAGTTTAAATGTTACTTAACTAGAATCATTTTTATATTCATAATTCTTTGTGTAAAATATTATTACTGCAATAAAATCGTCTTTCAAAGCCTTTCATAGATCATTGAAAATTAACGTTAAAGCCGAAAATAGTCGCTCTTCACTAGCGGGACTTGTTGGCATGCTGGAAGCGACTCTACTAGTAGTCTGAATGTGGTGTAGGTAGCTGTGAATAGCCTCGAAAACAGACAACTTTTACACTACCTATAGTTTCCATTGCTCAGAAGCTTCCCAAAACATTCTGCCCAATAATGCTTTATTACAATTTTGAATAGACAGCTGACCTATACACTCTACACCCCAAGGTAGAAAAGAACGACTAAGTAAGCGGGTAACCCGTGTGTTACCGGGGCCCGAAAGGGGAGCAAAGAATAGTAACACTGTACCCTACCATGCATGTCGTAAAAAGCGATTAAGGAGGGTTTGGCATGGGGCTGGTTACCCCATCCTGTAAAAAACTTTTTACCAAAACAATTTCAACAAACATGGACAAGTCAAATACAGAATATAAATCTACTCAGCCGCCCAAGATAGAAGAAGGTCCTCTGGACGAGGCGAATGGAGCAACCCAGAGAAAGCCGAAAATAGTCTGGGTTGCCGACTAACCTTTTTTCATCTAGGAAAATCTCCAGGATTGGCACCTGGAATGTTCGCATTCTATGTGAACAAGGAAAAACTGCACAGGTAGCAACGGAAATGACAAATTACAGGATTGATATCTTGGGTCTCTGCGAGACACGGTGGAAGGACAAAGAGAGGAGGAGATTGATCACAGGAGAAATGGTGTTGTCCTCAGGACACGAGGAAAGAGCCCACCACAGTGAAGGGGTGGCTATAATGCTGTCTAGGGAAGCACAGAAGGCATTTATAGAATGGGAAGCAATGGGACCCCGAATTATAACAGCAAGGTTTAAATCAGCCAAAAAGAAAGTAAATATAAACATCATCCAGTGTTATGCACCAACAAACGAAAAAGAAGAATCTGAGAAAGAAGACTTTTACATCAGCCTACAAAATGTCTTGGACAATTGTGGTGAAGTGGGAGGTTATAAATATTTATAGGGGACTTAGTGTACTGACTGAGATCAGCTGTGAAGGTATCTATATCTGATAAGAGTAGTGTATTATAGATAACCTTACTTGCTGCCACATATCTATATATCTCAGTCAGAATTATTCTGGAATAGTGTGATGACTACGTTGTATGTCTAGGGTATGTGTATGATGAAGTGTAAGTCATAACAACAACAGACGGATAAACAATTTAATTTATTCCACCACACTTGACAACACTGTGACACTCACATACATAAAACACTCTACAAGGATATCTTAAAAGAGTCACTGATAACTTTTCAAATAACAATATGTATTCATTGTTGGCATGAATGAATATGTGTCCTGATTCAACTACAAAGGGAACCAGGAATCACAATCAATTTAAATTACAAGTTATATGTACAGAATTTATCAATATGAATATAGTAGTGACATATATTATTTAAAAGCAAAGCTCTGACCAGGTGCTGCTCAGTACCATCAAGACCACGGTCCCTGAAATCAAGAAGGATGTACCTTCTACTTCATAACTAACTTATACTCTCTTTTACACTGATCACAACACATCACAAACATTGAGTTCAGAGCGTTAGGCCAACTGTCAGCTTCACCTGAAATACTTTATACCAGTATTTACCTCCTTAATGGTTACCACGCCTCTGCACTTCCAGCATTATTTCTTTCTAATCAATCATCCAGGTGTCAGTGTACTATTTGGCCATTCCATGCCGTTTTACTTCCCTCCGACACCCTCTGTTCAGGCTGGAGCATTATAGGCTTTATCTCCTGTTTGCCACTGAACTACACATATATATACAGGCATAAATTAACAATTTACATTCAATTTTCATTAAAAGATACTGAATGGTTCAAGCTTACCACAATTCATAGAATAAACACAGATACGTTGATTAGCAATGAATTCTGGCACAAAATACTGGCACAAATTCCCATCTGCTTATGTTCCAGGCTTTTATTTAACACAAATATGAGCTGGCTTCAACGCACTGTTGCTTTATCAAGATTATTTAAACAAGTGGTCTCGAACTAACGCTCCTAAGTGAGTATATCAGCGAGTCTAGCCAATGAGGCCACGTTTCGACAAGTGTTTGAAAAAATGTTACCTTTTCACGTCTCCCCTAACAACGAAAGATAGTATTTATAGCCCGACCAATCGTGGTTAGTCTTTCATTTGTTGCGCCCCAATCAATTTGGAGTTTACATGGTAGGCTATTTCTGTAACGTAAGGTTTTTTCAAACACGTTATAAAAAAATTTTATGAGCAGAAATGATTTCATGTTGTCAGGCATCCCCACTATTTTATTTTGGTTATAATTTATTAATTCCTGGACTATTTGCGCAACGTTTTACATATTCTTTGCCAGCAAGCCCTAAGGAACCCAAATATCCAAATTTAAAAGAGCTACGTGGCTGCGTTCAAAATATGCAATTCCTTCTACCTCCTGTTTCGAAGATGTGCTGTCTGGGTACTGTACTGTTTTCAAACGTAAACCCATATAATGTTATCTTTCCTAATAAGCGTTTTTTTATGATTTTAAAACCTAACTCTGGGAAGGGTAGTGAATTTATCACTGTCCGTCCGAAAAAGTTAGTGCTTGTAGCCTAACACGCGTGATAGTAGTAATTGTGTATCGCGCGACGCGGGTTGGGGGTGGCATTAATAGCGAGACGCGTGTTTAATTTTGCATGCGTTCGGCTTTATTCGCCCCTCTCTCTTCTCGCTATCCTTTAGTCCATCTGTCTTTCGTTCCGCCGTGTATAAAATGGAATGAATGAAATATTAAAATTAGGTCATTGTTCAGCTTGGTATCTCAATGTTTTTCCAAGAAATACAGCACACGTTTCATTGAAGAAAGCGGGTAATAATATAGTAAGCTTTTACTATCAACGTGAAAGCGTTACAATTTGCAGACGAAGCAGAAAACAAGGGGATTTCGAGTACTGTCATTGTGACAGCACTGTTCTTTACCATTGCTCTTTTCTTTATTAATTTTATTTGTTAGGCTTCATATTTACCTAATAATTTATATATGTGGATTAGAATATTCCACGACACCTCCCCTCTTAAAACAGACATTATATGTCAGTCCTTTATTCTATATTCACATAGAGAAATTTATTATTATTTCTGGGGTTTACGGTGATTCTCATCACACGGATGGCGGCTTAAAAAAATCCGCTCCCAAATTGGTTTTTCCAGATATATACTCAATGCTAAAATTATATGGAGCCAAAAGTAAAGACCATCGGAGTAACCTGGAGTTCTCATGCCTAGCCTGTGCTAGAAACGATAAAGGTTTGTGATCTGTTTGCAACTTAATTGCCTTCCCATATAGATAAATATTGAATTTCTTTATCGCCCATATTACTGCAAGACATTCTTTTTCGCTAGTTGAGTAGTTGATTTCAGCTTTATTCAACTTTCTGCTAGCATATGCCACTGGGCTTAATTCCCCATCCAATGCATCTGATTTCTGTAGTAGAGTTGCACCTAACCCAATATTACTTGCATCCGTCCTTACTATGAATTCTTGACTTAAGTCAGGTAATTTCAAAATGGGTTTACTTGTGAGCTTTTCCTTCAATTCTTGGTAAGTCATTTCACATTGTGGTGTCCATGTAATGCGATCTGGATGTCCTTTACGTGTCAATTCAGTTAACGGTGCACATATGGAATTAAAGTTTTTGATATACTTCTGGTAGAAACCACATAATGAGACAAAGGATCTCACGTCCTTCTTGGTTTGTGGTCTCGGGGCTTTCTGTAGTTTCTCTAAATTCTTTGGGTCAGGGGTCATGTTTCCCTGATAAACTGTGTGTCCCAAAAATTCCAATTCTTTACATCCAACGCAACATTTCGTTGGTCGGGCTGTTAAATTTGCCTCCCTAAGTCGATCAAACAGCATGTTCAGAGAGTCAATGTGTTCCTCAAATGTTTCTGTTGCTATAAGGATATCATCCATAAAATTTGTTATACAGGGATTATTCAGAGGATCCAATAATTTTCTCATCATTCTAGAGAAGACACTAGGCGCATTCTTCAATCCAAATGGCAATCTATTAAACTCATAGTGTCCTTCTGAGGTACTAAAAGCTAGGTATGGTCTAACCTCAGGCTTTACTGGAACTCCTATAGTATCCTTTACTCAGATCCACTTTGGAGAAATATTTAGCTTTATTTAGTCTGGCAAACAGCTGATTTGTATCCGGCAATGGATCCACCTGTCCTTCTGTAATAGCATTCAGTCTCCTGTAATCTATACAGAGTCTATGTTCTCCAGAGGGCTTCCTTAAGAGTACAACACCGGAACTATACGAAGACTCACTGTGCGAAATAATTCCTTCCTTCAACAGATAGTCTATCTCTTCCTTCAAAGCTTTCTCCTTAGCAAACGGAATCGAATATGGTTTCATACAGACAGGTGTGGAGTCTATTAGTTTCATATCATATTCCAATAGGTTGGTATGCCCTGGTCGGTCTGTTAACACCTCTGCATGATTATTTAGAACCTGTTGCACTCTCTCTTTCTGAGTTTTCGTTAAATGTGTACTGATTTTCACCTGTGCTGCTGTCTCACAGGGGTGTAATGGATATTCAAATGATGAAAGTGGTTCCTTTTTCATCTCCATGGCGATGGACAAGGTCAACAAGTGTGTCTCTTCCTGATGTTCTCTTTCCAAATATTTCTTCAGGAGATTCACATGATAGATTTTTTTTCTTTCCCCTTCTTATCTATCTTATAATTTGTTCTAGACACCTTCTCTAGAACTGTATATGGACCCTGCCATCCAATTTGTAACTTATTCTGACTCCCAGGCAAAAGAAGCAGTACTTTCTCTCCCACAGCCAAATTTCTGTCCTTCGCCTTCCTGTTATAATAGGCAGCATGTTTCTTCCTGGCTTGTTTCAAATTTTCATTGGCAAGTTTCCAGCCAGTTTTTAACCGAGTGGTCAGCTCATTCACATATTGGTATGAAGATGTAATGTTTTCCTCTGCCTTTTCATCAGTCCACGTTCTTAACATAGCTACATATGGACCTTTAATTGTGTGGACCTATTTGTCCATGCACCGGTATGGTCTCTTCCACTCGAAGCTTTATAGTGATGATTTTTCCTCCCAGAATTATCATTCACAAAACGACCGCTACCAATTTTTCTTTTGGGGCTTTCTCCCCACTTAAAATTCTTGATGAGAGATTTCCTCTCTACATCCTCTTCCTCCAGTTTGTTTAAGTCCGATTGAGGGATTGTCGGCTTATCCTGGGGTAAGACATCTTTTTGCACTCTCCGCATAGTGGCCATTGTAAAACAGTTAAGTGAAGCTTGTCCGTGAAAAGGGGCTTCCCATTCCATTTGGTCCACTTTATCAAATCTATTTTTCTTTTTATTATCAGGCCTAATTTTGCCCCGTGGCGTGTCCAGGTCCTGATCCATGTTCCCACTTGTGGGTGTTCCCTCATGTGCTATGCTACACCTTTCTACAAAATTCTCAATGTCCCATCTTGCTTTGGGCCAATAATAATTGTGAGCCACCTTTTGAATGATGGTACCTATCTTCTCATGGTCCCCATCTGGTTTCACATGTAGGCTCCTTATTAATTCTGTCCTATATCTCTTTGGAAGAACCAGCTGTCCGTGACCATTGGATCTAGCTCCAGTCTTCCTATACATCGACTTGTTTTTCATGTAAAAATCTCCCTTGCCTGGAGTTGTATGACAAGTTGACAATTTTCTGAAACAAGGCTTGAGTGTTTTATCCCCAGCCTGTGCCTTCCTCATCTCTTCTGGAGTGGTATCTAACATAATATCCTCCTCCTGTCTTGAGGTCGACCTGACCTGAAGGGTTGCCATATACACAGGTTTCCTTCTGCAACGGTCAGTGTCATGATTGTCCATCTGACAATTCTTACACCACCTTTTTCCTTGGTTGAAAGATTTTCTTTCATCATATTTCCTTTCATCGAATTGTGGGAATTTATTTTTTTATTTTCATACCGTGGCCTATCAAATTGGTGCTTACCTTTATTTTGATCCTTAGGATCAAATTTATTAAAGTTCTGTGGTGCCCTAAAGTTATCCACTTGTTTCTTTTTATTACCTGTTACCTCTGCTTGAGCTGCTTGATACCTTTCAGCAACATTTAGCAACTCATCCAGCCTCTCTGCACCTTGTTCCATGAGAAACTTTCTCAGGTCTGGAGCCATGGACTCTCTTAATTGCTCTATAAGGACCATTTCCTTAAGATCTTGGGTTTTCCCCAGAGAAGTCCATTTCTCCAAGTATGTCTCTATTCGTGCAGAGAACTGGTGATAGGTTTCACCTGACAGTAGTTTAGCATTCCTAAATTTTTTCCTATAAAATTCTGCATTCTTTTCATACCTTAACAAAAGAGCCTGCTTTAGCATGTCATAATTTTCCTGATCACCTCTGCTCATTTTTGCAAAAACTTCATAAGCTGCCCCACGAAGTCCCTGAGATAACTTTAAGCTCCACCTTTCTCTCTCTAACCCATACGTGGTAGCTAATAGTTCATACCTATTTAGGTAGCTCTCTATATCATCGTCTTTCTCAACAAAATGATCTAAATGAAAATTCATAGCTGAGGTTGAGGCTCCTTGAGTAACCGTAGCATCAGAGGCAAAGGGACTGGCACCATTTTCAGGAGCATGGCCTTGAAACTCAAACTCCCTTAGTCGTAACTCATGTTCCCTTTGTAATCTTTTATCTTCTGCTTCCCTTTCTGCAGCTAATTTCCTCTCTTCCCTTTCTGCAGCTAATTTCTTCTCTTCCCTTTCTGCAGCCAATCTTCTGTCTTCTCTTTCTGCCTCCAATTTCTTAGCCTCCGCCTCAATCTGCAACCTCTTAGTCTCAGCCTCAGCCTCAAACTGTAACTTCTTAATTTCCCTTTCAGCCTCTAACCTTCTTTCGGCTTCTTTTTCTAATCTTCTTTCTTCGCGTTCAATAAATTTGTCACATTCCGTCGTGACATAGGCAACCATAACTTGCCCATCTAATCCTAACTCTTTTGCAGTCTGTACAGCAGCAGATCGAAACTTGGCCAGGTCCGCCATTGTCTATCAGGTAAATTTCTACAATGTCTAACCAACAATTTAATCTCTAAATATATCTAATGGACAACACAGGCACCGTGAGCTCAACCTTATTTAATTCCACCCAAGGATACCTTTTAATTCTTATATTCCCTGAAGTGAATTACCCCCAATATTTTTAATAGGGAAAGATTCAAAATCCCGGGAGCGAGCCCCCAATATAAGTGGTGAAGTGGGAGGTTATAAATATTTATAGGGGACTTAGTGTACTGACTGAGATCAGCTGTGAAGGTATCTATATCTAATAAGAGTAGTGTATTATAGATAACCTTACTTGCTGCCACATATCTATATATCTCAGTCAGAATTATTCTGGAATAGTGTGATGACTACGTTGTATGTCTAGGGTATGTGTATGATGAAGTGTAAGTCACAACAACAGACAGATAAACAATTTAATTTAATCCACTACTCTTGACAACACTGTGACACTCACATACATAAAACACTCTACAAGGATATCTTAAAAGAGTCACTGATAACTTTTCAAATAACAATATGTATTCATTGTTGGCATGAATGAATATGTGTCCTGATTCAACTACAAAGGGAACCAGGAATCACAATCAATTTAAATTACAAGTTATATGTACAGAATTTATCAATATGAATATAGTAGTGACATATATTATTAAAAATATCCTATGTGTGTCAGTTGTGTAGTAGCAATATGAGGTAATACTGGTTTTGTTTTGTTCAAGCTCTGTTGGTATTTGTCATCATGACTTCAATAGTTTGTCTTTAGGGACTAGTATTGGAGATGTTCTCAGTTCCTGATATTAAGACAATTAAATTCCCCTCTTAATGTTATTATTACAAAGTCATTTCAAGATGAGGGGACATAATGTTGAGCTCAGCTGGCCAAATCAGCTTATCTTGCGTGATGGCGGCAGGAAGGGACTCCTCTGCTAGAATTCTCCCCTGGGCTCTGGAGACACCTCACTGATAGCTAAAAAGACCAAGGAGTATGCTGTCCGACTCTGGATTCAGCAAAGCTCTGACCAGGTGCTGCTCAGTACCATCAAGACCACGGTCCCTGAAATCAAGAAGGATGTACCTTCTACTTCATAACTAACTTATACTCTCTTTTACACTGATCACAACACATCACAAACATTGAGTTCAGAGCGTTAGGCCAACTGTCAGCTTCATCTGAAATACTTTATACCAGTATTTACCTCCTTAATGGTTACCACGCCTCTGCACTTCCAGCATTATTTCTTTCTAATCAATCATCCAGGTGTCAGTGTACTATTTGGCCATTCCATGCCGTTTTACTTCCCTCCGACACCCTCTGTTCAGGCTGGAGCATTATAGGCTTTATCTCCTGTTTGCCACTGAACTACACATATATATACAGGCATAAATTAACAATTTACATTCAATTTTCATTAAAAGATACTGAATGGTTCAAGCTTACCACAATTCATAGAATAAACACAGATACGTTGATTAGCAATGAATTCTGGCACAAAATACTGGCACAAATTTCCATCTGCTTATGTTCCAGGCTTTTATTTAACACAAATATGAGCTGGCTTCAACGCACTGTTGCTTTATCAAGATTATTTAAACAAGTGGTCTCGAACTAACGCTCCTAAGTGAGTATATCAGCGAGTCTAGCCAATGAGGCCACGTTTCGACAAGTGTTTGAAAAAATGTTACCTTTTCACGTCTCCCCTAACAACGAAAGATAGTATTTATAGCCCGACCAATCGTGGTTAGTCTTTCATTTGTTGCGCCCCAATCAATTTGGAGTTTACATGGTAGGCTATTTCTGTAACGTAAGGTTTTTTCAAACACGTTATAAAAAAATTTTATGAGCAGAAATGATTTCATGTTGTCAGGCATCCCCACTATTTTATTTTGGTTATAATTTATTAATTCCTGGACTATTTGCGCAACGTTTTACATATTCTTTGCCAGCAAGCCCTAAGGAACCCAAATATCCAAATTTAAAAGAGCTACGTGGCTGCGTTCAAAATATGCAATTCCTTCTACCTCCTGTTTCGAAGATGTGCTGTCTGGGTACTGTACTGTTTTCAAACGTAAACCCATATAATGTTATCTTTCCTAATAAGCGTTTTTTATGATTTTAAAACCTAACTCTGGGAAGGGTAGTGAATTTATCACTGTCCGTCCGAAAAAGTTAGTGCTTGTAGCCTAACACGCGTGATAGTAGTAATTGTGTATCGCGCGACGCGGGTTGGGGGTGGCATTAATAGCGAGACGCGTGTTTAATTTTGCATGCGTTCGGCTTTATTCGCCCCTCTCTCTTCTCGCTATCCTTTAGTCCATCTGTCTTTCGTTCCGCCGTGTATAAAATGGAATGAATGAAATATTAAAATTAGGTCATTGTTCAGCTTGGTATCTCAATGTTTTTCCAAGAAATACAGCACACGTTTCATTGAAGAAAGCGGGTAATAATATAGTAAGCTTTTACTATCAACGTGAAAGCGTTACAATTTGCAGACGAAGCAGAAAACAAGGGGATTTCGAGTACTGTCATTGTGACAGCACTGTTCTTTACCATTGCTCTTTTCTTTATTAATTTTATTTGTTAGGCTTCATATTTACCTAATAATTTATATATGTGGATTAGAATATTCCACGACAACAATAAGAAAAGAAAGGACATCACAATTTTGATCGGGGACCTAAACGCGAAATTGGGAACAGACGCCGGCTTTGAAGAAATCATGGAAATGCTTGGATTAGGTATGATGAATGGGGAACTATTAGCTAACTTCTGTGCTTCCAATCAACTAGCTATAGGAAGAAGCATATTTCCACATACAAGAATACATAAAGCAACATGGATATCACCAGATCACAGAACTGAGAATCAGATTGATCACATTTGCATAAGTAAGAAGCTTAGGTCATCATTGCATGATGTAAAAGTATGTAGAGGAGCAGATATGGTATCAGACCACCATCTTCTGTTGGCTAAAACAAAATTAAAACTCAAGCAATTTACAACAGTATATAGCTATAGACAACAGTACAATGTGGGATATCTAAGAAATCAGGAAATAAGAGAAACATTTTCAATCACAGTATCAAACAAATACCAATTTCCCCAACAGCTGGAAGATGAAACAGATACGGAAGACCACTGGCAACAAGTAAGAAATATATGGAACGAGACGTGAAGAAGTACTGAGAAAAAGAACATCAGCACAAAGCATGGATAACAACAGAAACCATTACCAAGATAGAAGACAGGTAAAACAAGAAAGCAGATTTAAACAGGGAGCCGCGGTACCACAGTGGTTAATGTACTGGCTTCCTAGATTAGAACGGGAGTGAGACAGGGATGCCTCTTGTCTCCATTTCTTTTCTTACTAGCAATAGATTGGGTTATGAAAACATCGACATCACACAACAGAAATGGAATCCAGTGGAATCTAACTAAACAGCTTGATGATCTGGATTTTGCAGATGACTTGGCTCTTATGTCCCGTAACCATAATCAGATGCAATAGAAAATGAAAATCCTCGATGAGAAGTCATAACAAGTGGACTTGAAAATACACAGGAAAAAGATAAAGATTATTAGTAGAATAAATGCAAGAAATGATAACAAAGTTGAACTTGAAGAAACATCACTAAAGGATGTAGAATCGTACACATATCTTGGCAGTAATATAGACAAGAGTTGGAGGGACAGACAATGATATCAAAATAAGAATACAACAAGCAAGAGGAGCTCAAGAGAAATCAAGTCCAACACGAAAATAAGAATCTTCAACTCAAATGTGGTCAGTCCTATTGTATGGCTGTGAGACATGGAGAGCAACAAAAACAACAACCAAAAGGCTACCAACTTTTATAAACGGGTGCTTGCGTAAAATAGAAGGACTGAAATGGTATGACAAAGTCACGAATGTGGAATTTATGACAAGAATCAGACAAGAGCCAGTGGAACAAGAGTTGAGAAGAAGACGCTGGCGATTGATATGACACACATTGAGGAGACCTGTTGATAGCATTACAAGGCAGTTCTTGTTCTGGAATCCACAGGGAAAGAGAGGCAGAGGTAGACCAAAAAACACATGGAGAACTGGATACAGAGGTAAAAATGATAAGGAAAACATGGAAAGAACTTGAGCGGATGGCACAGGACAGGAAGACTTGGCATGTGTTTGTTGAAGGCCTATGTTCCTCGGGGAGCTAAAGGGTATTGATTGATTGAAGTTAGCAAGTACAATCATTGTCGTGTGGTGTGTACTGGGGCAACTACGACAGTAGTTTTTGCCAGGAATAGTCTATGAGATATTAGGTATAAGGTCTCTAGAAATTGGCTCGTTAAGAAAGAATAAAGACCTATTCGAGATAGGGACAAAAAGACGGGAATGTGAATGCTTTCCACTGGACAGTGTTTCTAATTAATTATGGAAAAAGTTCTGTTTCCCCACGAACTTAGCTTCTGCCCTTAGATCCCGTAAAAGAAAAAGCCACCAACCTCATCTGAGTAGAGAAAGGTTCCTATAGGTGAATATGTAACACCGACAGCACGAGTGATACATTAACAAACTAGATAATGATCAAACGATCGTTGGGTTTATTAATGAAATATCCACACATATAGGGTTAGTAATGGTTAGAACGTGATGATGGTGAAAGACGATTCACGCGAAACACACAGATGAGATAATAAAATTCCAGTTAATTAAGTAGTAGTTAATTAAGAATGAACTGATGCAAAGCGAAATGATGATGATGTGATATGATGCGTGTTACCAAAATGGAGAGTACTCTACACAGTCCATGTGTCTCTAAATGCTTCGCATTGATATGAAGATTCACATGTATGCATACACTGTCTCAAGTTGTTATACGTTATGTCGAGTGGGGTAACTCTAAGTCGAGGACGTTCTGATGAAAACTGTTGTCGGACTGAGAACGTTGACGAGAGATATATATATTCCTTCACTGTTTGAGTATATCTCTGTAGTGTTGATCAACAGTTAATAGCTGTCATATGAACAAAAGGTCTGTTGTCTAATCTCCCGAGGGTACTGGCCAGACTGGATATTTTCACGAAATGTTAGTGATATGTAGACTCATAACCTTGCGTATGTAGTCGTGATTCATAAAATATACTTTAGAGTCTGCTTCATAGAACTCGCTTTAGAGTGTGTTGCACTTGGTATAAATATGAGATTCCACTTTTGAGCTCTTGTGCTTGACTTAAGATAATATTGATCTTTCGAGTGATTTGAATTTATGATGACTCTGTATTGAACTTGTGATAACTCTGTATTGAGCTTGTGAGCCAGCAGTATATGGTGACGAAAATGCTGCGTCCACCTGTTGCTGTCTTTTTTGGCGGTTTCATAAGACGTAAATCTATTTAATACTTTTGATGATCTAAGTTAGAGAACTGTTTATGAACTCCCTGGGACAGGTTGATTTGGGGTTATCTTCCCTTTGTTTTATTCATTGTTGTTGACCTGTCTTAAGTCGGGGTTAGCTTTACTCAGATCTGTGCTGTCTACACATGCGCAAGTTTTTTGAGCGCGAACGGGGAGACTTCCGTCAGGGAGTGATGATCTGGGTTCTGACCGGACTAGTATGTCCGTGGTACTTCTCTGCATTATCTGGGGGAAAGATAGTCTTCAGTGTGACTGTGATGTCAGTGATTCTCCCCAGAGTTATTCTGTTCGTCAAGAATGACGACAGTTGTTATTTGTGTATTTCTCGGATTCTGTCAAAGGTAAAAGAAACTTAATTATTATGCCTAAGTTGCAGAACATTTTGTGGCAACCTGTGAGTAGAGCTCACAGTCCTTTGAGATGCAGAGTCCATTATTTGTGCTCGATGTAGCCAACTAAGACTATTCGTCTAACTGTTATACAGAAGCCCAGTGAAGATATATTATTATGAAAACCGCATGTTGGCGGTATGTTTCGGCATGGATGATTATGCCTGCCTATGAAGAATACACAGTTGTTTACATTATTATAGAGGCCCGACATTACGGCCGATATCTTTGAGCAGAAGAAGATGTATTTGGCGTGTTATGCCAGATGAATTGCAGCATTATTATTATTTATGCAATTGAGAACTCGCCTGTTGGTACGGCGGAGTTGTTTGAAGTACCTGATGCGCTGAGTCAGTGGTACGTGAGCTGCAGTATGAACTATGTGTTAAAGGACAGACCATTGTCGATAACGTCCTGATAGATGAGTGGTTCAAGCTTTATAATGCCAGATGTTTTGCCAGTCATTTCCAGTTTATATGATGTCCTTGATTCTCGTCCATTTGACTGTAACTGTTGATGTCATTGTGTCTCGTAAATAAATGGTTGAAAAGTTCCAGCAGTTGCAACAATTACTGACTACTGCATGTGAGTGAGTGGGTGCATTGTTTACCTGTCAAAGAGCCTTTACGCATTCGTATTTTCTCACACCCACATCACTTATCAACCCACACAAACTTCGAGTACTTCACATTCAAGAGATGTATGATGTTTGAATGTCAACATGACACCCTGTTCGCGCCTCAACGCCTGGTGAGCTAATCATGCACAACAACGCTGTTTGGCCCAGGTCGCACTGACTACGCACGCACAGAAAACTACAGTAATACCGTGCAGGAACATTGAGGTAGATCGTACAGCCTTCAACATTGTAGTGGCGCATCAACACATCCATACTATAACAGTACACAGTAAAGATATCGTTACATTCCTGGTGGTCATGAAATAGGACTGTTACATTTGTAGTAGGCCAGATCAGTGGGTCTAAGCTGCGCATTGGACTGATTGAGGACAATATCTATGATAACACACATTCATGGTGGAACTACACATTGGAAACTGGACAAGATGATTTATATTGTTCAGCACATAACAGCAACACACCTTCAACAGTTTGAAACTCGTCGATGTCCTTCATTTTGAACGATCACGACTCGTGTTTGCATACAAGTTCAGCTGTTGTTGACAAGTCTCATCACTGTAATTTTCAACGGTGTAGCTTCCTCTCATTGCTGTACACTGTTATACACCATTGTTGACTAAGGCCAGGATTGTACTTAAGACAAGTGGCGGTTTGTTTTTTTCGGAATTTTTGTACCGTTATATTGTGTATAACTGAGCCTTCTTACAACACACTTTATTAATGCTACTTTATGTTACACGTTCTTTGGTGTGTGTGTTTCTGCGGGTCTGGTTGGGTCGGCGACTCCTATAGATATCCCACTTAACCGAGGGTCTATTGTGAGTGTTCTGTAGGGACTGTGCAAATTTCACTTTTTGGAATTTGCTAGCAACATTTGTTGCTATTTTCGTTTAGTTGTGACGAAGTGTACCTTTCGTTGTTTTTGGAATATTTTTTCTGTTCTTTAGTTTTTAGTTGTTTTGTTGGTATTTGTCCGCCTCCTCTTCCTTTCATTAAGTTTTATACACACTTATGTTTATACATTGTGGCGTCTTTTGTTTTTGTTGATTGTTTGCAGTTATCATCACATGTTTTGTGATATTTTCCTTAGTTTCGCTGTAGTGTTTATTTGACTTCTGCGAACGTTTTCGGTTGTTCTATATTCTTGTCTTTGTGATGTTATCGTATACATGTTTATCATACACAGTCTATATATATATATATACTTGATCATGGACTATTATTATTAATATGATACACTTTTCAGATAGAGGTTATTTATGATGATATTATTATAGAGAAACAAGGTGATTATACAAGTTTTTTTATTAAAAGACTTGTCTCCCACGGAGATTGGGATAGAATAAAGTGAAGTGAGTATACAAGTCTAGTATTACAGACTTGTCTCCCATTGAGGTTGGGATAAGGTAATTTAATTAATTTTTCAGGTCTGATCTCACATTATTAGACAGAATGTCTACATTAGATTTCTTTATTGAGCAAGGGATATCCCTTGGCAAGACTGGTGAGAAATTGGAAGAATTTGCGACTGTTCAATATGCCAAGGCACTGAAGTCGGAAGAAAAGAGACAGAAAATGGAAAATGAAAGACAGAAGATAGAAGCTGAACAGAAGAAAATTGAAGCTGAGACTTTAAGATTGCAGATGCAGGTAGATGAAAGGAAACTTGAAGCTGAGAATAAAAGATTAGACAGAGAAACTGCTGCTGAAGAGATAAAACTTCAAGCTGCTGCTGAAGAAAGAAAAGCAAAAATGGAACATGAGGAAAAACTCTTATCTTTGGAGTTAGAGAAATTAAAGTTGATGAATATGAGTGCTCCTCAAGCAACTTCGGGTAAGATAAAGGAGAGTTCTTATAAAAGTCAAATTACCTCCTTTCAACCCTCTAAAGGACGACATAACGTTCTACCTTGATCATCATCATCTCATCTCAACCCATAACCCGTCATGGGTCGTAGGGGTGCCATGGTGGAAGCATCAGCAGACAGGGTCCTCCACTGCTCTCTATTCTCAGCAATGCGTACAAGTGTGGAGAAACCGTGTCCTGCCCATTCTTTGATGTTATCAGCCCAGGATTTTCTTTGCCTTCCTCTTCTCCGTTTACCTTCGACTGTTCCCTGGAGGATCGTTTTCGAAAGGGAGTCATGACGAGTTACATGCCCAAACCAGGCAAGCTTTCGACGTTTCACTATTGACAAAAGTGGTTCTTGATGGCCTGCATAGGTGTTTATCTTCTCTCTAACATAGACATTTGTTTTGTGCTCTTTATAGCAAATGCGCAAAATTCTTCTATAACATTTATGCTCGAAAGCCTGAATCCTTCGCTCCGTATCTGCAGTGAGTGTCCAGCCCTCACACCCATACAAAAGAATAGATAATACAAGTGATTTGTATAATTTGATCTTCACAGGAAAACTGATGTTACTTTTCCAGATCACATTCAACCTTGTCATGGCAGCTGAGGCCATCTCAAGTCTTGTCTTGATTTCTTTATTTGATCTTCCATCACTACATATAGTGGACCCTAGATATTTAAAGGTGTTAACTTCTTCTAACGTTTGCCCATTTAACGTAATGTTGGTCGGAACATGTTTCTTATGGCTATTCACCAATATCTTGCTTTTTTCTATATTAATTTCCATCCCATATGTTCTTGTTACTTTCTCCAGTCTAGAGGTAAGGTCTTGAAGTTCTGATTCTGTTCCAGCTATCAGATCAATATCATCAGCAAAACGTAGATTACACAGAGGTCGGCCTCCAATCGATATGGTTGATTTATAATCGTAGAGAGCCTCCTGCATAATATGTTCTAGATAAATGTTAAAGAGCACTGGTGACAGGATACATCCCTGGCGAACTCCTACAGTTGTTTTGAAAAATTCTCCAATGTCATTGCTTGCAAAAACAGCACTGCTTGCGTCCTTGTATAGTGCTTCAATGATATTTATGATGTTGGTATCAAAATTGAATTTTCTCATTATTTGCCATAAACCTTCATGCCAGACTCGATCGAAGGCTTTTGTGAAATCGATGAAGTTATGGTATAAATCATGTTGATGCTGGAGATATTTTTCGATCAGTAATCTAATATTGAAGATTTGTTCTGAGGTACTTCTTTTTGGTCTAAAGCCAGCCTGTTCCTCTGACAAGATTTCTTCTGATTTCTGTTTTATTCTGTTCAAAAGTATCCTTAACATCACCTTACTTGGATGACTAATAAGGCTAATGGTTCTGTAGTTCTTGCACATTTTTAGATTTCCTTTCTTTGGAAGCGGTATTACTAATGACTGCGTCCATTCTTTTGGCCATTTTTTTGTACTCCATATCTTCTGGCAAATTGTTGTCATGATTTTTACTATATCTGGTCCTCCATATTTCAAGAGCTCTGCTGGTATATTATCCACACCCGGTGACTTCCCTCCTTTCATCGAACATATAGCCTCTTCCACTTCTTCCCGTAGTATTGCTGCATTTCCGAGTTCTCTGTTTTCGCACTTAATGTTGTTTAATATGCTCAAGTCAGTGTCAAGTTTACAGTTATATAATTCTTTACAATATTCTGTCCACCTTCTCATTACAGCTGTTTTTTCATTGAGCAGAGCCCCATTGCTATCTTCTATGACAGTTACCCTGGGCTGTTGGGGTTTTGATAGTCTTCTTAATATTTTCTCTTGGAAGTTTCAAAACAGGTGTTTGTACCCCATTCGTTGACTTATCACTCTCAAGGGGCAATGAGAGCGCGGTCGTTGTTAATCCGGGCATCGGCCGATCCGGCAAATTATTACTGAGTTGACTTTCCATCATAACATTTCAGTGGGCAAGAGGTTTGCTTGGCGGTGCCCATCTCCTCTCCAAGTATCCTTGCAGGTACATACAAAAATGTACCTGGAGCAGTAACAATAGCCCTCAATAAATCTGTAATGTTTTGAAACACTGTCCGGTTGACACATCACAAAAAAACCGCCATCTTGTTCACTCGGTAAACACAAACAGCGAACTCACATGACAGGCAAACTTGATGTTTTCATCTTTAAAATACTTATCAACACAATCCAGAAAATCTACCTTGATAGATTTCAATTAACATGCGTAACGCATAAGGTAGATAAGGAACAATATGTCGGACAATTGATGGAGTTACTTTCAGGTGAACCATTAAGTACTGTAATGGCAGTAGAGGAACCTGACAGAACTAACTATGATGTTGTCAGGGCAACATTACTTAAAAGATATCAACTAAAAGAAGAAGATTATCGTCTTCGTTTTAGGACAATGCTACCAGAAACTGGAGTAGAGTTCTCTGACTTTATTACGAAGATACGTCTTACATTCACACGTTGGATTGAGCTGTCTAAAACAGGCAAAACATATGAAGCACTTATGGACTTATTACTTCGAGATAAAGTTATGTCATCTGTCAATGAGTCTTTCCTTGCTTTTCTTCATGAGCGTAAACCCAAGAACATAAAAGACATGGAAGAATATTGTTGCCAGTACGTCACTGCGCATCCCCATGCTACTGTTAGCAATTCTAAGGTGAAGGAAGAGTTGCCAGTTGCTTCTGCAGCACCATATGGCCCTAACTTCAATCGTAAATTTCAAGGAGCTCAACAAAACTTTAATAGGAAGAATAATCAGAATTACACTCAATATCAAAGCAATCCATCACACAAAGGTTTTTCTTTAAAGAACTGGAGACGAGCTGATAGTCCTCGTAATTATGGGTTCAACAATTATAAACACTTTCGCAAGGGTAGCCACTATATGAACTATCCTAGCTATTCTCCACGAACACAATATAATTATTCTCGCCAACGGGAATATGATAATAGTGACTATAATAATGGTGATTCAAACCAGAATAATGGTTACAATAGATCTAATAATGACAATTTCAGAGGAAATAATAATCGCGGTAGATCTCAACACAACAAAAAGAGATCACATCACCAGGGAAACTCTGTACAACACGAGCCTCATGGTGCCAGTAATCAAGTGAACGATAATAAAAATTCTAATGCTCTCACTTGTTCTGCTTTTGATTTTGGGAGAGCATTTCAATGCCCCCAATGCACAACATTATTCGAACCGACCACGGTAACTACTTTAAGTTGTGGTCACCCTCTTCCCGCTCTTCCTGCTGCAGTTACGCATGACGGGAGAGGATCGCTTATCTTGCATAAGGGTCTAGTGGATAGTAATCCAGTCTCAGTGCTTTTTGATTCTGGGTGCACTACTATTGGGGTTAAGCAATCTCTCATAGATCCTCGCTGTGCCACGGGAAAGGTGGTTAAATGTGTGACATTTGGTGGCACAGTAGAAAATTACTCGACTGCTATTATTCACATTGCTACTCCCTTCTTTACGGGAGATGTCCACGCGTGTCTTCTACCTAATCCTATTGCGGATCTTATAATCGGTCGTATTCACGGGGTTAAGGAATGCACCCCGCAGCAAATTGATGCCTGGGAAGAATGGAATATCCAAACAGCCAATGCAGTGGTAACAAGAGCACAAGCTCTTATTCCTCAAACTTCATCTACTGAAGTTAATGAAGTACATAGCCAAGAGGATCACATGGTAATTTCGCATGACTCGTTTGTGAAACTACAAGAAGAAGACCCGTCTTTAAAGAAATTCTTTCTTCCCGCTAAAAACGGTGATCCGAATCAGAATAATAATAGCCCCTTCAGTCATAACTGACTATGGGAATGCGCCCCTGAGGTGACAGCCCTCAACTGCTTATTTTCCTGGTGCTCCTTTCGACGTTTTCTCCTCACCTCTGCTTCTTGTGTGAGCCTCTCTTCGCCCAATCTGAGGTGGTGCCGTAAATAGCATCGCCACTTTGTGCGATCGGCAGCTTCATCCTCTCATGTTGCTGGATCCATGTCCAGTGCCCTCATATCTCTCTTGCACACATTTTTGAACCTCAGCTGTGGTCGCCCAACTGTTCTCTTGCCATCTGCTAATTGTCCGTAGAAGATATCTTTTAGGATGCGACCATCTTCCATGCGGCGAACATGGCCAAGCCAGCGAAGTCTGCGCTGTCTAAGCAGCGTATACATACTTTGAAGGCCAGCACGTGACAACACCTCGACATTTGTCACTTTATCTTTCCACGAGATGCCGAGGATGCGGCGTAGACACCGCAAATGGAAGGTATTGAGCCTTCTTTCTTGCTTAGCATAGGTCGTCCAGGTCTCGCTGCCATATAGGAGTGTGCTGGTGACGCAGGCATTATATACCGCAGCTTTGGTCTTCATTGTGAGTTTAGAGTTTCCCCAAACACGCGATATGAGGCGGGCAAAGGTAGCTGCAGCTTTGCCAATGCGGCTGTCGATTTCTGTATCCAGTGAGAGTTTGTCATTGATGGTAGACCCTAGGTATGTGAAGTGGTGCACCACTGCCAATTCATAGTTATCGATAGTGATAACTGGTGCAGCACCCACATCCTGACTCAGCACATTCGTTTTCTTTAGACTTATTGTGAGGCCAAAGTCCTTGCATGCTTTAGTGAAGCGATTCATCAAGCTCTGAAGCTCCTGTTGGCTTTGAGTGACGACTGCAGCATCATCAGCGAACAACAAGTCTCTTATAGTGACCCTTCTGATTTTTGTTTTTGCCTTCAGCCTTGAAAGATTAAACAGACGGCCATCTGACCTAGTGTGAAGGCATATTCCTTCAGTTGCATCTCTGAATGCATGTTTCAAGAGTAAGGCAAAGAAGATTCCGAAGAGGGTCGGAGCCAGAACACAGCCTTGTTTAACGCCACTTCGTATATCAAAGGGCTGTGACGTGCTTCCAGCATATTGGACTGTTCCCTTCATGTCGTCATGGAATGACTTTATCATTTCCAGCATTTTAGAAGGGCTGCCTATTTTCAGGAGGATTTTAAAGAGTCCATCCCTACTAACCAGGTCGAATGCTTTTGTGAGGTCTATAAAGGCGATATATAATGGTCTTTTCTGCTCTCTTGATTTTTCCTGAAGCTGGCGGAGAGAGAAGATCATGTCTGTTGTTGATCTGCCAGCTCGGAATCCACACTGTGCCTCTGGATATATGCGCTCAGCTAACTTGTGTAGTCGCATTAAGATGACTTTGGCAAAAACCTTACCAACAATACTAAGAAGAGAGATGCCTCTGTAGTTATTGCAATCACTTCTGTCTCCTTTATTTTTATACAGTGTTACAATCTTGGCATCTCGCATGTCTTGAGGAATAGTTGTCTCTTCCCAGCACTGGCACAGCATCCTATGCAGGGGATGTAATAGCGTGCTCTTACAGCATTTGATTAAATCAGGAGGAATCCCATCACTGTCTGGTGCTTTGGCAGAGGCCAAGCTATCAATGGCCTTACTGAGTTCCTCTAATGTTGGTTCGGCATCCAGCTCCTCCATAGTTGGCAGACTATTGACAGCATCAAGGGCTGCAGGCGTAACGGTATTGTCTCTAGCGTAAAGCTCAGAGTAGTGCTCGACCCACCTCTCCATCTGCTTACCCTTATCGGTTAGCTTCTCTCCGCTGATGGTTTTTAGCGGTGCCGTCTTACTTTTATGGGGGCCAAGTGCTTTCTTTATACCATCATACATTTGTCTAATGTTGCCTGTTTGCGCTGCGATCTGGATGCTCTCACTGAGCTGGAGCCAATAGTCATTTGCGCAGCGTCGAGCAGTTTGTTGAACTTTGCTTCTCGTAGCCCTCAGGATCTGTAGGGTTCTGGCATTCGGTGAACGTTTGTATTCATTCATAGCACTGCGCTTAGCTTCAATAACAGGTGCCATCACATCTGATGAAGCGTCAAACCCGTCATTTGACTTTGCTGTTTTCTTACCAAAGGTGGCAAGTGCAGTACTTTGAATGGTGTTCCGTAGATGCTCCCAGTTCTCTGTAATAGTATCACCATGCTGAGGGCTACTGAGCATTTTCTTGAAGGTCGCAGTGAATTGAGCGATCATGAAAGGGTCTGACATCTTGCTGGTATCAATGCGTGGTTTCCCTTCATGTCTGACACGATAGAGTTTTCTTGGTTGTGCTCTGATTTTGCAGCAAACCAAGGAGTGATCTGTGTCACAGTCTGCACTATGGTACGAGCGCGTGGAGAGCACAGACCTGAGGAGTGGCCTTCTGACGAGAATCAGGTCAAGTTGGTGCCATTGCTTGGATCGTGGGTGTCTCCATGACACCTTATGCTGGGGTTTTGTCTCAAAGTAGGTGTTGGTCACGCAGAGATCATGGTGGACGCACAACTCTAAGAGTCGTTGTCCATTTTCATTCATCTTGCCAATACCAAACCTGCCCAGACATGAAGGCCATGAAACATTATCGGCACCCACTCTAGCGTTAAAGTCACCAAGGAGAACAAGCTGTTCTTGCCTAGGTATGCTTTTGATTACTGCTGCTAGATTCTCGTAGAACTCATCTTTAGCTTCTGAGGCAGAGTACAGAGTAGGAGCATACACACTGACAAGGGTGATGGGACCTGTGCTAGTTTGCAGACGGAGCGTTAACAGGCGTTCTGACCCATTCTCGCCTGGTTCAACCATGTTAGTTAGCGATTTTTTGACCGCAAAACCTACTCCGTGTTCTCTAGCTTTATTAAGATCTTTCCCTTGCCAATAAAATGTGTAGTCCTTCTCGCTCACCGTTCCAGAGCCCGCCAGGCGCGTTTCCTGAAGTGCAGCTATATCCACCTGAAGTCGTTTAAGCTCATCATTAATTATGGCTGTCTTCCTTACATCGTTTACATCCTGTAGGTTTTCGGATAGTCCAGTCAACATAGTCCGGACGTTCCAGCATCCCAATCTGAGAGTTTGCTTATTTCTATTTTTTCGATAATTGCTTGGTGCAAAATTTTCTGTCCGCAGTTCGGGTTTGACCCTAATCCCCATGCACCCAATGGGGAAAGCAGACAGTGGCGGGACAACACCTTATTGACTGGGGGCTGCCCAGTTTGAAGCGGGCGGTAGCTGTCCAGTGAGATCCTAGAACCTCTCCCACTGTCGGAAGTAGCCCCTGGCGCCATGCCCTACGCCAATTGGGCAAAAGGCTTATAACCG
Source organism: Oreohelix idahoensis (assembly GCA_024509875.1). Lineage (NCBI taxonomy): Eukaryota > Metazoa > Mollusca > Gastropoda > Stylommatophora > Oreohelicidae > Oreohelix > Oreohelix idahoensis. The sequence goes on along the minus strand of JAMPIV010011718.1, from coordinate 58,612 downwards.
GTAACTGCTACTTCCTGTGTTTTGCCGACACCTATACGGGGAAGCTGGAGTGTCCTCTCCAGGGCGCGAGCTTGGGCACAGTTATATGGAGATCAAGCTGTTGCCCATGCAGCATGTTCCCCCTCTCCACACAGCCGGTAGATCCAAAGGAACGGCAGTAGCCGATACAGTTTGGTACCAGCCATGTCGCAGGAGTTGCCAGAATAATGTCGAATCAACATTAGACTGCCTTAGGGACTCCGACTCCGGATTTATCCTCAGGGTTTATTCCCGAAGCCAATTCCACAAATGGATATTCCCGCAAGGCAGCGGTGGTTTGAATTCAGCGTTCCTTCTCTTAGATAAGCTACCAACCAAGGATCACGAGCCCTATCTGCCCGAAGCTGCTGGTTTTAAGGCGCCAGTCGCTCGCCTTTGCCCCTTCTCCCGTCAGTGGAAACAGTTCCGCCGGGCTCAAATTGAGCCACACGTGAAGGCCGGGAGCTGGACTTGGTTGTCAGAGGCTGTTTGAGGCGCGTGCCATAGAAGTATTTTATCTGCAGTGAGAGCTTATCCTCACTACAACTCCCGGCAATAACAACCTTTGGACCGAATCAGAATACAAATCGCAAATCATATATCACTATGAAGAATGGTATACTAGTGCGTATAGTACAACACTCAGACACGTCTATGCATTCTCAAATTCTCGTGCCCAAGAGTATGAGAGCCCTAATTCTTCAACATGCACACGACTCTCAGTGTGCTGGACACATGGGTTTTTCCCGAACTAAGTCGAGAGTTCTGGCGGCTTTCTTTTGGCCATTTGTCAATAAAGACATACGAATTTATTGCCGGTCTTGCAAAATATGTCAAGAGGTCAAATCTAGAGGTCCACGTCATGCTGCACCTATTCAGGCTGCAGACATTCCTATTCAGCCGTTTCAGAAAATGGCCATATATATCATTGGCCATTTTAAGATTAAATCGGCCAGAGGACATCAATTTATCCTTACGTGCGTTGACATGTGCACGCGTTGGCCAGAATCTATACCTCTTAAGAGCATCTCCACTGCCGATATCGCAGACGCCCTTTGGCTTATATTCTCTCGTTTGGGTTTTCCCGGAGAAATATTGTCAGACCATGGCACACAATTGATATTAGACACAATGTCGCAGGTAATGTCTACTCTGCACATTAAAAGATCTTTGAGTAGTATTTATCTCCCAATGTCTAATGGGTTAGTTGAACGTCTTAATAGAACACTCAAGAACTTACTTGGGAAGATAACTGAGGATCATCCTCAGTATTGGGACAGGGTTCTACCCGCGGCTCTCTTTGCCTATAGAGAGGTCCCCAACGAACATACAGGATTTTCTCCTTTTGAACTTGTCTTTGGCGCGCGACGGCGCGGTCCTATGTCTTTACTTCATGATCTTATAACTGCTGATAATATCGACAAAGACACACAATCTTCATATGAGTATGTCATTGCTCTCAGACAGAAGATTATTGAAGCATGCAAGCTAGCAACTTCCTCATTTAATTTGCTAAAGAAAAGGCAAGGCGATTTGCTAATAAGAAGAGACGCCTGCGTCAACTTTGTCCTGGAGACAAAGCGTTTGTTTTACTTCCTTCTAGGGAGAACAGACGTCTTATTGCATGGAAAGGTCGATATACAATAGTCTCAAAAATTTCCGATGTTGACTATGTTGTCGATATTGATGGAAGGCATAAAACCTTCCATATAAATATGCTTACGGAATATCATGAACGACTAGACTAATTGCAGCCTATTTTCCAGGCGACGGACGATTCTCCAGTCCAACAAGGTCATATCTCATCCCTGTCAGTTATACAGGATGAGGAAACTACTTTTTTAGATGTTAATCTACCTCTTCCTGTGATTCCACTTACTTCTACGGAATCATGGAAAAACGTTACTGTTTCTGCTAATTTGTCTTCTGAGAAAGAGCGACAAGTATCCTCTACGCTACAATCATTTCAGGATGTCCTTACCGACATTCCTGGACACACACATGTCATTAAACATGACATTATACTTACTGATCATAATCCGATCAGAGTAAGACCTTATCCTATTCCTATTCATTTTCAAGCACAAGTCGAGAAAGAATTGGATGAAATGATACAATTGAAAATAATTGAACCATCCACTTCAGCATACTCTTCGTCCACGGTTATTGTTCGAAAGAAAGACAATAACATACGCCTTTGCGTCGATTATCGCAAATTGAACCAAGTTACGAAGTTCGATGCTGAACCTATGCCTTTATTAGAAGATCTACTTACTAGACTTTCTAACTCTCGATTCTTTACTAAACTTGACTTGCCGAAAGGCTATTGGCAAGTTCCGTTAACTGAACGTGCCAAACCTCTCAATGCTTTCTCAACACCTAGGGGTTTGTTTCAATGGAATTTTATGCCTTTCGGGCTTATGAACGCCCCAGCTACTTTCGTACGCATGATGCGTCGAATTCTCTCATATCGTTCAGATGTCATTGCATACTTAGACGACATCTGTCTTTTCAGTAATACTTGGGAAGATCACTATTTGGGTTTAAATGAATTACTGTCTACTCTACGCGAGCATAATTTGACTGCAAAACCCTCTAAAGCCTATGTTGGGTTTAGTGAAATTTCTTTCCTGGGTCATCATGTTGGTCATGGTCTATTGAAGACAGAGGACCAAAACATTTCTAAGATATTAAATATCTCTGTTCCTAAGACAAAAAAACAAGTACGTAGTCTCTTGGGATTAATACAATTCTACGGAAGATTCATTAAGAATCTATCCTCTATCATGGCACCACTCTCAACCCTATTGAAGAAAAGGTCTCCTAACATGGTGCGCTGGTCCCAAGAATGTCAATCTTCATTGGATCAGATTAAGAATTTGTTCTCATCCCCACCTATCTTAAGGCTACCTATTGCTGATAAGTCTTTTGTTCTTCGTAGTGACGCCTCATCCACTGGGATCGGAGCGGCACTAATGCAGGAGTATTCAGGAACTCTGCATCCTGTAATGTATATCTCTAGGAAACTGAATACGGCAGAAAGGAATTACTCGGTTTTAGACCGTGAATTGTTGGCTATGGTTTGGTCAATCCTTTAGTTACAAAGATTCCTTCTTGGTGCGCATTTCATTGTGGAAACAGACCAAAAAGCTCTTACTGCTATTCAGTGTAAGAACTTGAAGAGCTCGAGATCTACTCGATATGCTATTGCTCTTCAACCTTTTCATTTCACGGTACGAGCTATCCGTGGTTTGGATAATGTGATGGCAGACATACTGTCTAGATGCCCACATGAGTCCACTTAAGTCTTGTGTCCTACATTTTCCTGATACACTTCTAGACTTATGTCTCTTCACTATAACAATAGATGTTAACACATTTGTTTTCACCTTAGAGTGGTAAATTAATTGTTTTCTTTCTCTATTACCATCTTTGGTGTAATGGAGAAGGTTGAGTTGACATAATATAAAGGTCAAAAAAAATTAATGCGGCCACATGTAATACCTACACATGTATTAGTAATTATAGTACAATATAGCATATTACTAATTGTGTCATTTATATTGTTCTCAGTGCAAACTAGTACCAGGTACGGAGTGCTTTTGAGAATCATGATGATGCCATATGTCTCCCTTACATACTATTTGGATGCTGCTTACATTGATCTTCGGGATACAGCATTGTTTTGCACTGTGGATGCCATCTTCTATTAGTTAGATTGTATTCTTGTATTGTCATATGTATGTATAATGACTTTACAAATTTTGTTATGACCATCCATTAGATAATAGTGATTATATAGCATGAGACTTCGATAGATTTATATGTTCATATGACTTCTCGATATGTTGTCATTCGCATTGCTATAATATTGCATTTTTTTATATGTATGTGATTTTTGTTAGCATCGCCAGCAACTGAGGTTTCTTTGATGTACCTCCCGGATATGTTTTACTCGGAGAAAATATTTTCTCTTATCTTGTGAGGTGATTTTTTGTTCTCACTAGACGCTCTATTGTGCGTCGATTGAGCCTGTCGTTAAGACATTATTTTATGTTGTATGTTTCATCGGCGCATCATTCATGCGTTATGAGCATGTTGTATCTTGCTCATTGATGTATTTTTTATAAAAAAAATTTGTGGTTCATTTTTTTTTTATCCGGAGGGTAGGGTAATCTGTTGCTTTCGTTTTTGACGGTTTCATAAGACGTAAATCTATTTAATACTTTTGATGATCTAAGTTAGAGAACTGTTTATGAACTCCCTGGGACAGGTTGATTTGGGGTTATCTTCCCTTTGTTTTATTCATTGTTGTTGACCTGTCTTAAGTCGCGGTTAGCTTTACTCAGATCTGTGCTGTCTACACATGCGCAAGTTTTTTGAGCGTGAACGGGGAGACTTCCGTCAGGGAGTGATGATCTGGGTTCTGACCGGACTAGTATGTCCGTGGTACTTCTCTGCATTATCTGGGGGAAAGATAGTCTTCAGTGTGACTGTGATGTCAGTGATTCTCCCCAGAGTTATTCTGTTCGTCAAGAATGACGACAGTTGTTATTTGTGTATTTCTCGGATTCTGTCAAAGGTAAAAGAAACTTAATTATTATGCCTAAGTTGCAGAACATTTTGTGGCAACCTGTGAGTAGAGCTCACAGTCCTTTGAGATGCAGAGTCCATTATTTGTGCTCGATGTAGCCAACTAAGACTATTCGTCTAACTGTTATACAGAAGCCCAGTGAAGATATATTATTATGAAAACCGCATGTTGGCGGTATGTTTTGGCATGGATGATTATGCCTGCCTATGAAGAATACACAGTTGTTTACATTATTATAGAGGCCCGACATTACGGCCGATATCTTTGAGCAGAAGAAGATGTATTTGGCGTGTTATGCCAGATGAATTGCAGCATTATTATTATTTATGCAATTGAGAACTCGCCTGTTGGTACGGCGGAGTTGTTTGAAGTACCTGATGCGATGAGTCAGTGGTACGTGAGCTGCAGTATGAACTATGTGTTAAAGGACAGACCATTGTCGATAACGTCCTGATAGATGAGTGGTTCAAGCTTTATAATGCCAGATGTTTTGCCAGTCATTTCCAGTTTATATGATGTCCTTGATTCTCGTTCATTTGACTGTAACTGTTGATGTCATTGTGTCTCGTAAATAAATGGTTGAAAAGTTCCAGCAGTTGCAACAATTACTGACTACTGCCTGTGAGTGAGTGGGTGCATTGTTTACCTGTCAAAGAGCCTTTACGCATTCGTATTTTCTCACACCCACATCACTTATCAACCCACACAAACTTCGAGTACTTCACATTCAAGAGATGTATGATGTTTGAATGTCAACATGACACCCTGTTAGCGCCTCAACGCCTGGTGAGCTAATCATGCACAACAACGCTGTTTGGCCCAGGTCGTACTGACTACGCACGCACAGAAAACTACAGTAACACCGTGCAGGAACATTGAGGTAGATCGTACAGCCTTCGACATTGTAGTGGCGCATCAACACATCCATACTATAACAGTACACAGTAAAGATATCGTTACATTCCTGGTGGTCATGAAATAGGACTGTTACACCACCTTCTGACTTGTGGGTGAGACAATATTCCTTTTAATTGAGGAATAAAAGATGTCCTATGGCGAATTCTGCTAGCCAAATGTCCGTTTTTGATAACTTATTTCTGGTTAGACGTCAGACACGTTGCGTGTAGACTCAGACTTCTGATGAACTGAAGACACACAAAAGTCTTCGTAAGTTTTTTTTTCACATTTAACATCACTGGTTGACTTTCATTCATACTACTGCTCATTATTGATCTCTCTCTGAGTTCTATTCTAATGATGTTAAATATCTTGTGCATGAGAGTGTGTGCGCATGGGAGACTGTGATGATGATGAAGGTGAAGTAGGAACTATTAATTACCTCCTATCATCCTATCATCTTCTAGGAAAATCTTCTGATTTTACCAATCAGTTATGAAAAGAATTAATTGAAACTCTATCTTTCGCACATTTTAGCTGTGAGGTTAAAATAAACAAAAATTAAGAAAATGTATTAATAATCTGTATAAGATCTACTAACCTTCTTTTCCCTTCGCAAAATCCTTTAAGAACACAATTCATCACAGAACTGAATTATATCCACTCTGAATAAACACGTGTATTTAGGCTAGGCGTTTTTGGGTTTAATCTCTTCCTCACAATGTAAAAACTGGATTCCTTCCTCTAGCAAGCTACGCGGTATTATATTTCTGGAAGTCCAATGTGGGTTTCTTGGATCCCTGACATCCAGCTCCGCCCATACCAACCAATCCTTAATAGCCCCTCTGGTCACTCATTCACAGGATCGCTTTTGTCCCCTGTCAGTCCAAACGTGGGTGTGGTTTGACATAATTGGCGGGCTAATGCAAAAGTGGTGTCAAATTGCTGTCACCTTACTCTCTGATTGTTTATTATTCACCTGGCCAAGCTTGGCGTCCAATGTGGTAACCCAACGCTTGTCTGAACAGCGGCCGACCAAAGATAACACCATTACAGCATGAGACGTTTTCACCTGGCCAATCTGGGCGTCCAATGTGGTGACCCGTCGCTAGCCGCAAAGATGACAATGGTCCACAGAAATTACAGCATGCCCAGATGTCTGATTGGGATGACCAGATGTGTTTTCACCAGATTTATCACGATGCAATGTGGGCTTCAAACGATAATGCCAGGTATGGGGACTCAATCAAAGGACTTTATTTCCCCCGATGAAAGAACAAATGTGGTTCTCTAGATACCGGTCGCGAGTAATCACAACGATGAAATAGCAAATGTGGGATCGCACATGTGGGATGAAAGAGAAAATGTCGGAGAAAATATAATACGAAAGATGTAGGAAAAGATAGAGCAATAAGGCCTTTGCGCTCGTTTATCACAATCATGAATCGGAAAAAAGGCCGCCGGTGTCTTTCCTGTCTACACTATTTCTTCTTGAAGTCATCATCTTCTGAAGACTTTATCGGCATCATCATCATTTTCATCATCATCATCATTCACTATCCGCTCCTTATGAAACATGGGGTCATGACTGTTTACGGAACTGTTTTCACTTGTCTTGAAGTTACACTGTTGGAGCTCTCCATTCACTTCCTTTTCCACCTTCCATGTCGTCAATTTGTTCTTTTCACAAAAGCCCAAATTTGGGCCTTTCAAATTTAAATGTAAAGACATCATTGAGATCTATTTCCGTAATTCGACTACCAATCATGTGGGCAGACTTAAATTTTGTGTTGGTGCCATGGCTAAACTTGTTACTACTTTTACAACAATAAAATGTTTTTGTTTTAATTTTTGTCATGGCCTTCCAAAAGTATTAACCAATAAACAGTATTACCTGTTGTTTTTTTTTGGTGTTTTTTTTTTCATAATATACCTACTTGTCTACTAGACTTTCACTCTAGCCTGCTGGAGTGTAGAAGTTTGCCAGAGAGGATGTCCAACGATCCTGTCGGCTGTCTTTCTTCTGTCCTGGTTCCAATCTAGTCCTCGGTTCTTTAGAGATTGTCTAATGTTGTCCTCCTAGCGAACTCTGGGTCGTCCTGGAGGTCTGGATCCCTCGCGTTTGGTATCTCATATTTGTCGTTGTCGTAAATTTGGATAGGTATTTAAGATAGATTCTGGTCCCGTCTGAATAGAACTGGAAAAGTGGTAACTCAGTGAGAGATAAGGTAACGAAACAGATTTCACGAGTGAATAGTTTAAAGGTAGAATCTGTCCCTGGATGGAGAAGATACTCTAGTCCAGCCTATCTTTACGACTGTAATTTGTTATCAGACAATTCTACGTTCAGTACATATATATATATATATATATATATATATATATATATATATATATATATATATCTATATATATATATATATATATATATATATATATATATATATATATATATATATATGCTATTAACCACTCACGTACACACACACAGATAAGTGACGACAAAACGACGCACAAACGTGAAACTATAGCAAATGGAGTATGGATAATGGGCTGAGCTGACCAACACCAGTAATTAAGTTTTTGTTTAGTTTATTATCATTTAAACTCGTCACAACATCAAAACATATATATCAATCACTTAATAGAATCAATGGTTTACAGAATTATAAAAATAATCCCATAAATGCCCTCCCCTCTTATAAAGAAAGAAAGATTCCCAAACGAATAAGAAGTTAATAACCCATCGGGTCAAAGGTTAGCATTCATGGTATAGATAATAGATAGTTATAGTAAGGAGCCAAAGTTTTACTTAAGCTATCCCAGTAAAATAATCAAGTTAGTGAACAATCACAAAATTGGCACAATGATTATATGGAAAAATAAATATTCACTCCTCTTTTCTCTCACTCTGTCAAACCTGTGGCCAGATCCAATCTCGCTTACCTATTAGTTGATAATCAATCTCTTGAACATATACAACAGATGGACATGCAATCAAAATACAATTCCTTGTGGTGCTTCTCCGAAGCAAGCACCAGTTTCTTCACAAATAATCAAGTTGTATAATGGGGAAACGCTTTCTTTGGTATTGACGTATTGGGTGTGAAAAAACAGTGTCACATCCGATAGTTCAGGTAGCAAAATATAATTCGTGCTCTAGTGTTCACAGTAGACAGTAAATAAAGTAATATATCCTAAGCTAAAGGTAAACATCCGGTAAGTAACTGTTAGCAAGAGATGATGGTGATGGTGAAGGTATGGTGTTGTTTATCGATTTTCTCTCTGGTGTTGAGTGCCGATTTTTGAACAATGTATTCTCCGGAATAAATCCACTTGGAACCACAGTTGTCAGCAGTCAGAAAAAAAATATGTTATGTGTATACAGTTTTGCCGCTGCGGGCTGGTAACTTGAATACATAAAAAAAATCTGGGTATCGTGTTTGTCCAGTTATAATTAAATCTTATTGTTTATCGGTTTGGACTTTCTCTATATGAATCAAGAGGACCCAACAGGTCAACATTGAAAAAAACCCGATAGTAAATAGAAATAGTTTCTGGTACGATTACATCGTGTTTAGCTGGTAGCTGGTTTGTGATGCGCCTTAATAGGAAGAAATACAACAGGTAACCACAATATACATATCCTATCCTATCACGCGTAAAAGTAAAGTATCTTATCCACTTGTTATTAAATTAGATTTGAAACCACAAGTGTCAAGTCTATCTTATCGCTTTGCTCACTGTTACGGGGTTTGATTAGGAATGCACCTTCCCCCCCCCCCTCTCAGTACAACACTCAGCGCACCGTATCGGTGTTTATTCTGATTATAACTCTTCTTATCAAAAGATCACTCGTCATTACTAGCTATTTGTTTCGCCACACGATATTACACTAGTCACTTATAAAATTACACATACTGAATAGAAGTGAATAGTATTCCGTCAATTATCAAGCGCCTAGCGTATTTACCAGTCACTTAAAACATCTCTTACTGGGTGATAGAGAGTAATTAAGTTTACGTTACAGCTGGAAAAATTAGTTATATGTTATTTAATACGCTAGTCAATTAACACAGAAAATCCCAGTGAAATATAAATGAAGTACTTTAACACATTGAATCACTTAAATGCTAGTATATATATTTACCGCAAAAACTGAGAAAAGAAACTACCTCCACGAAATCTAAGTAATCCTCTTTGTACTAAGGCTCTAAGATGTCGAGCTAGATATTTCAAAATTTCCTGAAGCGACTAGATACTGATTTTGAGGAGGTGGAATATATATACAGAAATAGTGTAATCTCGCTGGACTATGACGAAAGTCGCGCCTTGGGCACTCAGAGAAATCAGCGGAGGTTTTCTTCCAAGATAAAGGATTTCTCCGTTCGCTCTGTTAACCGGTGTAAATCGACAACAAAGGTTTTTGATCTCGGCGATCGTCTTCCCTGTATATATGACATCACAGGATTCGCTCGAGCTTTTGGGGAACTTCAAAGCCGTTACCTTCCGCGTGTTCAGGTAAACGCACTTGGTTCGTCCCATTGAAAGTGAATCTAGTTAGACGCTCATCAGCGCGTGAAACAAGAAAAATATGCGTGGCTAAAATATGAGTTAGACAGATAGCGAAAAGGCATGGATTTTGCGTAACCACCCGTGCATACTAATGAGGAAACAAAGGTGGGAAGCCAGGTTGAACTGAAATGAGGGGCAACGCTGGGAAGCAAGCGGACGGATTTATGTGGTCCATTTTCATAACCTGTCGCAGTTGTGGTAGCCAATCTTCTCCAATTCTGAAGATTTAGCCAAACCATCCTAATTAGGACTGTTCCACTCAGGTCTGCAGGGGCTGGCATTTCAGGCCATGACATAGCGTCTGGTTGCAGACCAGGTCACTTCTTGTTACTTGGACCCCCTTCCTCAAATACATAATTTCTGAGGTTTGGAGCTGGATTTTGTGGGATGTAGTCACTGCCCATGACTTGCATCGTCATTGCCCATGACTTGCATCTATTAGTCAAGACTGTAACATACGTGGAGCGGTATACAAACATCTTCGTGTTCTTGCGAATTTCTTGTCAGCTAAGGAATATTTGATTTACTGCCTGAAAAAGTCTCCCAGCTGCTGCTCTTCGGGTAGCCAACTCTTCTTTGATGCCTCTCTTCCAGTCCTTTACAGCACCAAGGTATTTAAACTAGTTTACCTGCTCCACAGCTGGATTTTTTTTTCAGCAGGATCTGATGTCTTTTCTCCTCTCTTGATGAACTCAACTGGTATTACCTTGTGATATTTGTTTGGTTTGGTTTTAAGGACTATTTTCATTAAACACGGAAACTCCATAAGTGCTCTGATCTCTTCCCTTAGATCACACAAGGAGGATCTCAGCACAGTGCACGAACTCCGTAGCACCAGCGAGAATCCCAATGTGTGTAAATAGGAATCACACATTCTATAAATATGTTTGTGGTGGGTAGGTTTATAATTTTACCAGGGCACCCTTTTGATGTACCACCCTAAACCTTAAGAATGATTAGTTACTTTTTAAATTTATAAATAACATGTAAACTTGAAACTTGCCCCGTGTAGTTGTGGTAAAGTGGGATATTATAAATATTTATAGGGGACTTAGTGTACTGACTGAGATCAGCTGTGAAGGTATCTGTATCTAATAGGTGTAGTGTGTTACAGATGACCTTACTTTGCTACCACATTTAGACCTCAGTCAGACTTATTCTGGGCTATTGTGATGACTACGTTGAATGTCTACCAACGGGCTGATCACCCGTTTGCCAGTCACTTCGATTACGGAAACAACAGCAAATGGATTGATTTGCCGTTGCCCTAAAGACGCCAATAGGCGTGATGGGAAACAATGGCAAAGAAAACCTATCTGCTGTTGCCCTAAGACGCCACTAGGCGTAATGGCCACTGACTGCTTTGACGGTCGGTGGCTAAGGACGGAAGAAGAAGTAGACGTTGAATGTCTAGGGTTATGATAATGAAGAAGTGTAAGTCACACCAACAACAGACAGATAAATACTTTAATTAAAATCCACAACACCTTACAATACTGTGACAAGCACATACATATAACACTCTATAAGACTATCTTAAATGAGTCAAGTGTTAACTTTTAAAAATATGTATTAATTCCTTTCAATATTAGATATCCTGATTCAACTACAGAGTGAATCAGGAATCACAATCAAATGTAATCACAAGTTGTATGTACACAATTTATACATAGGATCTTTGTACTGATATATATTATTATTACAATATGAGTGTAAGTTGTGATGTAGTACTAGGAGGTAATACTGGCTTTTTAAGCTAGGTTGTTGTTTGTCATCATGACTTCATGTGTTTGATACTGGTGGAAATAATATTGGAAAGGTTCACAGTTTCTTTTATTTGAAACACATAACTGTCCCTCTTGATTTAATGTAAAGTCAATTTTAGAGGGGGGTATACAAGATTGAGCTGCTCTGGCCAACGAAATCTTAACTTCTGTGTGGGCGGCAGGAAAACTGTCTCCTCTGCTCGCTTGCTTCACAGTTTTCTTGAGAAACAACACTGGTCGATATCTTGAACAAGGAGTATGCTACCAGCCTCTGGATTCAGCAAAACTCAGACCAGGTGCTGCTCAATTACTTCAGTACCACTGTCCCTGAAATAAGAAGGTTGTACCTCCTACTTCAGAACTAATTTATAATCTATTTCCACACTGAAGCACAATACATAACAAACACATAGTTCAGCGCGGTAGGCCAACTTCTAGCTTCTCATGTACAATATACACCAGTATTCCTCTCCCTAATGGTTACAACGCCTCTGCAATTCCAGCATTAATTCCTTCTATACAATAAGATAGGTGTCATAGTACCATTTGGCAATCCCATATAGGAATCTTTGAGGCAACTGTTGGAGGAAAATTCGCAGCTCTCAACTTTTTGGAGGATGATATCAACTCAATCACAGAGAACATGAAAGACGTGCTCATTGAATCAGCAACAGAAATACTTGGTAAAAGAAAGAAAATAAACAAACCATGGGTTACAGATGACATTCTGAAGTTATGTGATACACGACGGGAAATGAAAAAGGTTAAGAAAGAGGTTCCTGAAGCAGCATGGCAATACAGTATGGTGAATAAAAATATTAGAAAGAAAATGAAACAGGCCAAAGAAAAATGGGTAGCTGATCAATGTGAGTCCATTAATACGGGGCTAATAAAAGGTAACAGCAAGGCAGTTTTTGACACATTAAGAAGACTATCAAAACCCCAACAGCCCAGGGTAACTGTCATAGAAGATAGCAATGGGGCTCTGCTCAATGAAAAAACAGCTGTAATGAGAAGGTGGACAGAATATTGTAAAGAATTATATAACTGTAAACTTGACACTGACTTAGGCATATTAAACAACATTAAGTGCGAAAACAGAGAACTCGGAAATGCAGCAATACTACGGGAAGAAGTGGAAGAGGCTATATGTTCGATGAAAGGAGGGAAGTCACCGGGTGTGGATAATATACCAGCAGAGCTCTTGAAATATGGAGGACCAGATATAGTAAAAATCATGACAACAATTTGCCAGAAGATATGGAGTACAAAAAAATGGCCAAAAGAATGGACGCAGTCATTAGTAATACCGCTTCCAAAGAAAGGAAATCTAAAAATGTGCAAGAACTACAGAACCATTAGCCTTATTAGTCATCCAAGTAAGGTGATGTTAAGGATACTTTTGAACAGAATAAAACAGAAATCAGAAGAAATCTTGTCAGAGGAACAGGCTGGCTTTAGACCAAAAAGAAGTACCTCAGAACAAATCTTCAATATTAGATTACTGATCGAAAAACATCTCCAGCATCAACATGATTTATACCATAACTTCATCGATTTCACAAAAGCCTTCGATCGAGTCTGGTTTATGGCAAATAATGAGAAAATTCAATTTTGATACCAACATCATAGATATCATTGAAGCACTATACAAGGACGCAAGCAGTGCTGTTTTTGCAAGCAATGACATTGGAGAATTTTTCAAAACAACTGTAGGAGTTCGCCAGGGATGTATCCTGTCACCAGTGCTCTTTAACATTTATCTAGAACATATTATGCAGGAGGCTCTCTACGATTATAAATCAACCATATCGATTGGAGGCCGACCTCTGTGTAATCTACGTTTTGCTGATGATATTGATCTGATAGCTGGAACAGAATCAGAACTTCAAGACCTTACCTCTAGACTGGAGAAAGTAACAAGAACATATGGGATGGAAATTAATATAGAAAAAAGCAAGATATTGGTGAATAGCCATAAGAAACATGTTCCAACCAACATTACGTTAAATGGGCAAACGTTAGAAGAAGTTAACACCTTTAAATATCTCGGGTCCACTATATGTAGTGATGGAAGATCAAATAAAGAAATCAAGACAAGACTTGAGATGGCCTCAGCTGCCATGACAAGGTTGAATGTGATCTGGAAAAGTAACATCAGTTTTCCTGTGAAGATCAAATTATACAAATCACTTGTATTATCTATTCTCTTGTATGGGTGTGAGGGCTGGACACTCACTGCAGATACGGAGCGAAGGATTCAGACTTTCGAGCATAAATGTTACAGAAGAATTTTGCGCATTTGCTATAAAGAGCACAAAACAAATGTCTATGTTAGAGAGAAGATAAACACCTATGCAGGCCATCAAGAACCACTTTTGTCAATAGTGAAACGTCGAAAGCTTGCCTGGTTTGGGCATGTAACTCGTCATGACTCCCTTTCGAAAACGATCCTCCAGGGAACAGTCGAAGGTAAACGGAGAAGAGGAAGGCAAAGAAAATCCTGGGCTGATAACATCAAAGAATGGGCAGGACACGGTTTCTCCACACTTGTACGCATTGCTGAGAATAGAGAGCAGTGGAGGACCCTGTCTGCTGATGCTTCCACCATGGCACCCCTACGACCCATGACGGGTTATGGGTTGAGATGATGATGATATAGGCCTAGGCAGTTAAACTCCTCTCCGACAAGTTTTTTTACATGGTGGAGCAATATCTAGGCTTTGCCACATGTTTGCTACTGAACTACACACAGACAGACATAATTTATCAATTCACATTCAATTTTCATCTAAAAGAGATCAAATATGTCTAGCTTACCACAATTCATGGAAATATTAAACAAGTACGTTGACTGGCGATGCGTTATGGCACAATTCCGATCTGCCTCTGTCCCAGGCTTTTATTAGAAATATATGAGCTGGTTCTCAACGCACTTGCTTCTTAGTAAGTTTATTTTCAAAAAGTGGCCCTGAACTGACGCTCCTAATTGACTATATCAAATGGTCTAGCCAATGAGACCATGTTTCCAAAAGCCTTTGAAAAAATGTACCCTTCCTCCCGTTTCCATTAACAACCAAAAATAGTATTTGCAGTCGACTAATCATGTTCCGCCTTACATATTATTCGAGCCAATCAAATCGGATCTAACGTGGTGGCCTCATTTCCCCTAAAGCAGTGTCCAAACACGCCATTATGAGCAAATATGATCCTGTGTTGTCAGACAACACCACTATAGTATTTTGGCTATAAGTTGTTAATTATTAGACTATTTGCTTAAAACCTAACATATTCTTTGTCAGCAAGCCGTAAGGCACCCAAATATATAAGTTTAATGGAGCCAAGTGGCTTCGTTACAAATATGTATTAATCTAGGATAGTCGTTTATTTGTTTTTTTTTTTTTAATTGTCTTAGAACCGCCACCTGTTCTGCCTTTTCGACTGTTCTGTCAGTATAAAGTCAGGATTTCAGACATAAAACAGTATTGTGTCATGTTTCCTAATAAGCATTAAACATGTTTTCAAATCCTAACCGTGTATTGGTAGTGTTTTTTGTCACAGTTTATTTGAAAAAAATCAAGCCTGCCTGCCTTTCGCGTGGGGTGGCATCGCGAGTGGTTCCTTTTTCATCTCCATTGCAATAGACAAGGTCAACAAGTGTGTCTCTTCCTGATTTTCTCTTTCCAAATATTTCTCCAGGAGATTCACATGATAGATTTTTTCTTTCCCCTTCTTATCTATCTTATAATTTGTTCTAGACACCTTCTCTAGAACTGTATATGGACCTTGCCATCCAATTTGTAACTTATTCTGACGACCGGGTAGAAGAAGCAGTACCTTCTCTCCCACAGCCAAATCTCTGTCTTTAGCTGTCTTGTCTATTTTTCCATGCACTGGTACGGTCTCTTCCACTAGAAGCACTGTAGTGATGATTTTTCTTTCCAGAATCATCCTGCACAAAACGACCGCTACCAATTTTTCCCCTGGGGCTTTCTCCCCACTTAAAATTCCTTGTGAGAGATCTCCTCTCTACATCTTCTTCCTGCAGTTTACATAAGTCCGATTGAGGGATTTTCGGCTTATCCTGGGGTAAGACATCTTTTTGTACTCGCTGCATCGTGGCCATTGTAAAACAGTCAATTGAAGATTGTCCGTGAAAAGGGGCTTCCCATTCCACTTGGTCCACTTTATTAAATTTATTTTTCTTTTCAGTGTCAGGCCTACGTTTGCCCCGTGGCGTGTAGAGGTCCTAATCACTATTCCCACTTGTGGGTGTTCCCTCATGTGCTATGCCACATCTCTCTACAAAATTTTCAATGTCCCACCTTGCCTTGGGCCAATAATAATTCTGAGCTACCTTTTGAATGATGGTACCTATTTTCTCATGGTCCCCATCTTGTTTCACATGTAAGCTCCTTATTAAGTCTGCCCTATACCTTTTTGGAAGTACCAGCTGTCCCTGACCTTTGGATCTAGTTCCAGTCTTCCGGTACATCAGGTGGTTCTTCATATAGAAGTCTCCTTTTCTTGAAGGTGTGTGGCACTTTGACAATTTTCTAAAACAAGGCTTGAGGGTCTTATCCCCAGCCTGTGTCTTCCTCAATTTTCTAAAACAAGGCTTGAGGGTCTTATCCCCAGCCTGTGTCTTCCTCATCTCTTCTGGAGTGGTATTGATCATAATATCCTCCTCCTGTCTAGAGGTCGACCTGACCTGAAGGGTGACCATTACTATAGGATTCCTTCTGCAACGGTCAGTGTCATGATTGTTCATCTGACAATTTTTACACCACCTCCTTCCTTGGTTGAAAGATTTTCTTTCATCAAATTTCCTTTCATCGAATTGTTGGGTTTTATTTTTATTGTCATACCGTGGCCTATCAAACTGGTGCTTACCTTTGTTCTGATCTCTAGGATCAAACGTATTAAAGTTTTGTGGTGCCTTAAAATTTTCTACCTGTTTCTTTTTATTACCTGTTACCTCTGCCTGAGCTGCCTGATACCTTTCAGCAACATTTAGTAACTCACCCAGTCTCTCTGCACCTTGTTCCATGAGAAACTTTCTCAGGTCTGGAGCCATGGACTCTCTTAAGTGTTCTATAAGGATCATTTCCTTAAGATCTTGGGTTTTTCCCAGAGCCGTCCATTTCTCCAAGTATGTCTTCAACCGTGCAGAGAACTGGTGATATGTCTCACCTGACAGTAGTTTAGCATTCCTAAATTTTTTTCTATAAAATTCTCCATTCTTTTCATATCTTAACAAAAAAGCCTGCTTTAACATGTCATAATTTTCTTGATCACCTCTGCTCATTTTGGCAAAAACTTCATAAGCTGTACCACGAAGCCCTTGTGATAACTTTAAGCTCCACCTTTCTCTCTCTAACCCATACGTGGTAGCTAATAGTTCATATCTATTTAGATAGCTCGCGATATCATCCTCTTTCTCAACAAAATGATCTAAATGAAAGTTCATAGCTGAGGTTGAGGCTCCCTGACTAGCAGAGGCATCAGAGGTAAAGGGACTGGCACCATTTTCAGGAGCATGGCCTTGAAATTCCAACTCCCTTAGTCGTAACTCGTGCTCCTTTTGTAATCTCTTATCTTCTGCTTCCCTCTGTAATCTCTTATCTTCTGCTTCCCTCTGTAATCTCTTTTCTTCTCTTTCTGCCTCCAATTGGAACTTCTTAGCCTCAGCCTCCAATGCCCTAGCCTCTTTGTCAGCCTCAGTCTGCAACCTCTTAATTTCTTTTTCAGCCTCTAACTTCCTTTCAGCATCTTTTTCTAATCTTTTTTCTTCGCGTTCAATAAATTTGTCACATTCAGTAGTGACATCATCTCATCATCTCAGCCCGTAACCGGTCATGGGTCGTAGGGGTGCCATGGTGGAAGCATCAGCAGACAGGGTCCTCCACTGCTCTCTATCCTCAGCAATGCGTACAAGTGTGGAAAAACCGTGTCCTGCCCATTCTTTGATGTTATCAGCCCAGGATTTTCTCTGCCTTCCTCTTCTCCGTTTACCTTCGACTGTTCCCTGAAGGATCGTTTTCGAAAGGGAGTCATGACGAGTTACATGCCCAAACCAGGCAAGCTTTCGACGTTTCACTGTTGACAAAAGTGGTTCTTGGTGGCCTGCATAGGTGTTTATCTTCTCTCTAACATAGACATTTGTTTTGTGCTCTTTATAGCAAATGCGCAAAATTCTTCTATAACATTTATGCTCGAAAGCCTGAATCCTTCGCTCCGTATCTGCAGTGAGTGTCCAGCTCTCACACCCATACAAGAGAATAGATAATACAAGTGATTTGTATAATTTGATCTTCACAGGAAAACTGATGTTACTTTTCCAGATCACATTCAACCTTGTCATGGCAGCTGAGGCCATCTCAAGTCTTGTCTTGATTTCTTTAATTGATCTTCCATCACTGCATATAGTGGACCCGAGATATTTAAAGGTGTTAACTTCTTCTAACGTTTGCCCATTTAACGTAATGTTGGTCGGAACATGTTTCTTATGGCTATTCACCAATATCTTGCTTTTTTCTATATTAATTTCCATCCCATACGTTCTTGTTACTTTCTCCAGTCTAGAGGTAAGGTCTTGAAGTTCTGATTCTGATCCAGCTATCAGATCAATATTAAAGAGCACTGGGGACAGGATACATTCCTAACTCTTTAGCAGCCTGCATAGCAGCAGATCGAAATTTTGCCAGGTCCGCCATTTTCTAACAGGCACATGTATACAATATCTAACTAAACAATTCAATCTGTAACTAATTATCTAAGGACAACCACAGGCACTGAGAGCTCAACCTTATTTATTTTCCACCCAAGGATACCTTTTAATTTTTGTATTATTCCCTGAAGTGAATTACCCCCAATATATATAATAGGAGAAGATTCAAAATCCCGGACAGGACCCCAATATATGTGGTAAAGTGGGATATTATAAATATTTATAGGGGACTTAGTGTACTGACTGAGATCAGCTGTGAAGGTATCTGTATCTAATAGGTGTAGTGTGTTACAGATGACCTTACTTTGCTACCACATTTAGACCTCAGTCAGACTTATTCTGGGCTATTGTGATGACTACGTTGAATGTCTAGGGTTATGATAATGAAGAAGTGTAAGTCACACCAACAACAGACAGATAAATACTTTAATTAAAATCCACAACACCTTACAACACTGTGACAAGCACATACATATAACACTCTATAAGACTATCTTAAATGAGTCAAGTGTTAACTTTTAAAAATATGTATTAATTCCTTTCAATATTAGATATCCTGATTCAACTACAGAGTGAATCAGGAATCACAATCAAATGTAATCACAAGTTGTATGTACACAATTTATACATAGGATCTTTGTACTGACATATATTATTATTACAATATGAGTGTAAGTTGTGATGTAGTACTAGGAGGTAATACTGGCTTTTTAAGCTAGGTTGTTGTTTGTCATCATGACTTCATGTGTTTGATACTGGTGGAAATAATATTGGAAAGGTTCACAGTTTCTTTTATTTGAAACAAATAACTGTCCCTCTTGATTTAATGTAAAGTCAATTTTAGAGGGGGGTATACAAGATTGAGCTGCTCTGGCCAACGAAATCTTAACTTCTGTGTGGGTGGCAGGAAAACTGTCTCCTCTGCTCGCTTGCTTCACAGTTTTCTTGAGAAACAACACTGGTCGATATCTTGAACAAGGAGTATGCTACCAGCCTCTGGATTCAGCAAAACTCAGACCAGGTGCTGCTCAATTACTTCAGTACCACGGTCCCTGAAATAAGAAGGTTGTACCTCCTACTTCAGAACTAATTTATAATCTATTTCCACACTGAAGCACAATACATAACAAACACAGAGTTCAGCGCGGTAGGCCAACTTCTAGCTTCTCATGTACAATATACACCAGTATTCCTCTCCCTAATGGTTACAACGCCTCTGCAATTCCAGCATTAATTCCTTCTATACAATAAGATAGGTGTCATAGTACCATTTGGCAATCCCATATAGGCCTAGGCAGTTAAACTCCTCTCCGACAAGTTTTTTTACATGGTGGAGCAATATCTAGGCTTTGCCTCATGTTTGCTACTGAACTACACACAGACAGACATAATTTATCAATTCACATTCAATTTTCATCTAAAAGAGATCAAATATGTCTAGCTTACCATAATTCATGGAAATATTAAACAAGTACGTTGACTGGCGATGAGTTATGGCACAATTCCGATCTGCCTCTGTCCCAGGCTTTTATTAGAAATATATGAGCTGGTTCTCAACGCACTTGCTTCTTAGTAAGTTTATTTTCAAAAAGTGGCCCTGAACTGACGCTCCTAATTGACTATATCAAATGGTCTAGCCAATGAGACCATGTTTCCAAAAGCCTTTGAAAAAATGTACCCTTCCTCCCGTTTCCATTAACAACCAAAAATAGTATTTGCAGTCGACTAATCATGTTCCGCCTTACATATTATTCGAGCCAATCAAATCGGATCTAACGTGGTGGCCTCATTTCCCCTAAAGCAGTGTCCAAACACGCCATTATGAGCAAATATGATCCTGTGTTGTCAGACAACACCACTATAGTATTTTGGCTATAATTTGTTAATTATTAGACTATATGCTTAACACCTAACATATTCTTTGTCAGCAAGTCCTAAGGCACCCAAATATATAAGTTTAATGGAGCCAAGTGGCTTCGTTACAAATATGTATTAATCTAGGATAGTCGTGTATTTGTTTTTTTTTTTTAATTGTCTTAGAACCGCCACCTGTTCTGCCTTTTCGACTGTTCTGTCAGTATAAAGTCAGGATTTCAGACATAAAACAGTATTGTGTCATGTTTCCTAATAAGCATTAAACATGTTTTCAAATCCTAACCGTGTATTGGTAGTGTTTTTTGTCACTGTTTATTTGAAAAAAATCAAGCCTGCCTGCCTTTCGCGTGGGGTGGCATCGCGAGACGACGCGATAGCATTGCATGCGTTCCTCCGTACATCTCTCTCTCTCTCTAAGCTCGTCTGTCTTTTCGTTGTGTAGTGTATATAATGACATTAATGTAATATTAAATCTAGGTCATTAAGCAGTTTGCGTATCTCAAGGTTTTCTAAGAAACACAGTACCAGTTTTATTTTTAGAAAAGCGTGTAGTTGATGAAGTAGGCTTTACTAGCAAACGTGAAAGCGTTACAATATGCAGACGAAGTAGAAAAAGGGGATCTCGGGTTCAGTCATTATGGCGTTCTACAACGCAGGTGTACGCCATTGTGACAGCACTGGTCCTTTACCATTCTTCTTTCCTTTTATTGAATTAATTCGTTAGGCTTTACATTTACTTTCGAATTTAGATATGTGGATTTAGAATTTCACGACAGTAGTTCCGAAAAAAATGGGGGGGGGGGGGGGCTCCGAAGTGATTAAGACAAACAAAGACTATGCATCCTTATGCATGTCTTACCAATATGAGGTTGTGAATGTCTTACCAATATGAGGTTGTGCATGTCTTACCAATATGAGGTTGTGAATGTCTTACCAATATGAGGTTGTGCATGTCTTACCAATATGAGGTTGTGAATGTCTTACCAATATGAGGTTGTGAATGTCTTACCAATATGAGGTTGTGAATGTCTTACCAATATGAGGTTGTGCATGTCTTACCAATATGAGGTTGTGAATGGAGCTGTCAACTTCATCATTTGAAACATAGTATCACATAAACCACTTCTGCAAGAGCATGTGAATGTTTGATGCAGACATCTTGAAGGAGGCCAGCTACAGTGGTGGCTCTACGCTCCATGAAAAGCAAAAGAAATTAATGATGATGATGATGAAGCTTTATGAAAAGGAACTGATTTGTTTTTAAATAAACCTGACATGGGACCGAAGACGCAGCAACAGTGATAAATGCAGTCAGCGACCCATAGCTTGACTGCTTGCTTCAGGGTCAGCGAACCAGAGCTGACCAAGACCCTACTCCACCTCCAAGTGGTGGTCCTGGAAACAGGCTGCATCACTGCAGTCTGGCTGAGTGAGTAGGGATCGAAGAGGGAAGGTTAACCCGGTCCCAAAAAATCTTTTGAAATAATATAATAGATAGATCATTATATTTAAAACTGGAACTCTTGAGATGGTTTAATTAAATAGATTTAAATTAACACAAAATCCCTTGAAATAGAATGACTAGACCACTGATCACTTTACACAATATATATTACCGCTTTGCACAGAAATAGAAATCACTGCAAATATATATAAAATCCAGGGGAAAATCTATAACAAGATTTCAATAAAGCTAGTGCTTCTGTAAAGATCTGGCCAGCGAGTGATAACGTGTCTAGTTCTACATGGTCTATTTAGCTAAAATGGAATGTAAGTTGAGTGGGACATGATAAACTTGACAACTTATTTGATCTCACGAACTTTTGGGGATCTGACCGCCAAATCAAGAGAAAAAGCCGCCCCCTGGTCTTCGTATCCGCTCGCTGCTGCCCGTTTCGCTTTCCCCCGTTCGCTCGGTTCCTCGATTGACACTGAGACGCGAAATTAGCGGCAAGCAACTGCGTCTCGTATCAGGGAAAACTACTGTCTTTGATAGCGCCGATAGTCTCCCCTAAGATCCCTCGGTCTGTCTCTTTGATCTCGTCGCTGTATCCTACATGAGTCCCGGTGGAATGAGTTCTGGCAAACGAAAAGTTACAACAAATGTTCAGGGGTTCTAATGTTATGAAAAGCTAAAGGTCCTTTTAAAACATCCATCATATCAGGGAAAATTCACTTGTCAAACTAGACGTACGTCACAAATATGAACATCTCCATGTACAGGCGACAGCCAAGAGTTTCTGCCTCAGCTCGGCATTCTTGCACCAGTCCTGACTTCCTTTTCTCATTATGCATTTGCGATCCTGAACATGAGAGAGAGTGCCAATCTGAGGATTCTTAATTCTTTTGGCATAAACCTCTACAGGATGGGGTGACGGGTTTCATGTCCAACCTACAGGGCACTAGTCCAACCTGCAAAAGTCACCCTCTTTTGACATGCCTAGTAGGTCACAGTGTTCATATTCCTTACTCCCGTTTCGAGCTCCGGGAACACACGTTGCAAGAGTGGAGGCCAAATAAAATGCAACTTTTTGTTTTGTTTTTTTGAACGGCATAAAATTGAAAGTCAAGGAAGCAAACAGACATGGCAAAAGCCCGTTACTACTTTCAGGCAAGAAAACAGTTAAGCGGACCTGGGCTGGGGGACCAAGAATCTGCACGTGCAGTGCAGGGCACACACTCATTATTATTATTTTAAAATCACATAAAAGAAAATGGCATGATGTCGTGAACTTCTTCATTAACGATAGGGAAGATCTAAGTTACCAAAATTTAACATGAAATCACTTGCTTGAAATTAAAGAAAAAAAAACACACACACACAACTAAACATTATAGGGAGTCAATAAAACTCAAAAACAGGTGGGAGGTGAATAACTAATTTAGCCGTGTGTATCAGTAAAGAAGATGATAGAAAAAGATTTAATTGGGATGGATTATTTTAGAGGGAGAGAGTAAATAGTAAGAGACGAGTAGTTTTTCTTTGAGCATTAAGGGCGGGCCTTAAAGCGTTCGTGCCCAGAGTTAGTAGTTTGACACAGTGGCGTACTGAGGGGGGGGAGGGGGTAGTCCGCCCTGGGTGACAGCCAGGAGGGGGGGGGGGCATCGCACACTTTTATGATAGTTTTTACGGTTAAAAATATACTTGCAAGTGTATTTCTTTGTGGGAATGGGGTGCAAAATGTAGGATCCGCCCCGGGTGCCAGATACTTTAAGGACGCCCTTGGTTTGACATTCGGCTCCAACCTTCCCCTCTTTTTCACCCACTTCTAGCATCAGCTGCGATTTCCACAACAAAGGTTGGTTGTAATGGATCTATAACGTCTTCTGTCTCTTGTCTTGATTGTGCACTCTGATAGACTCTCCTGTCCATCTCTTGATGTTATCTTCCCACTTATAGCGCTGTCTTCCTCTTGCCCGTTGGCCTTCAACTCTGTCTTCTATTATGGTCTTCAGTTAGGTGTTACGTATTTTTATGTGGCCTAAATATTTTAGTTGCCTAACTTTGATCGCCTTCTCTTTTCATATCTAGTTTTTCTAGGATCTTCTTATTTATTGTCTTCTCTTTCCATGAGATGCGCCCCATTCTTCTGTATATCCACACCCCGAGAACCTCAATTATTTCTTCTAATTGCTTATTCATTGTCCATGTTTCTATACCATATAGTAATGAAGAATATATACGTATATAACACTTTGTGATTCTCAGTTTTAATTTGTGAGTTAACTGTTTAGATGTCATTATACGTCTCATGTTGTTGAATGTAGCTTTGGCTACATTGTTGTTCTCTTCTTGATTTCTGTTTCACATC
Organism: Oreohelix idahoensis; assembly: GCA_024509875.1. NCBI lineage: Eukaryota > Metazoa > Mollusca > Gastropoda > Stylommatophora > Oreohelicidae > Oreohelix > Oreohelix idahoensis. The sequence goes on along the minus strand of JAMPIV010011718.1, from coordinate 34,345 downwards.
TGCCATCTTCTGTTATTATATGGCCAAGATTTGAGAAACTCTTAACTTGTTCCAGAATTTTCCCATTTATGCTTATCTTTAATGTGGGCTTATCGTCTGTTTTGCTAATTATCAAAGATTCCACTTATTTGATGTTAATGTCTAATTCATATTCGTGACTTATGCTGTTTACTTGCTTCACAAGCTCTTGTAAATCAAATTCACTTTCAGCTAACAACCCGGTATCACCTGCATATTTAAGGTTGTTTATTGACCTTCAACTGATGTTCAGTCCTGACATGTCCTGTGTCTGTTTGAAAATTTTTTCTGTGGTTAGATTAAATAGGCACGCAACCTTGTCTGACACCTTTTTTAAAGTCTATATATGGTGAGTAAATCCTGCCAGATCTTACTGTACCAGTTTGCTCTCAGTAAAGGTTACTAAGTATTCTTACGTCTATTCCATCAACATCTATGTCTTCCAGGCATTCAATTATTTTCTCTTACTCGGCTCTGTCAAAAACCTTAAAGTCAATGAAGTACATGTACATGGTACTTTTTTGGACCTCTGTATCTTTTTCTGCTAATATTCTTAGGCAATATATATGCTTCTCTTGAGAGCTGCGCTGGTGTAATGGTTACCACATTGCGCTGGCGATCAGGTGTTCAAGGTTAAAGCCCGGGCGTCAGCATTTGAAGAAGTGTCACCGACCGGGAAAGTGACTGAAAAACCTGAACGGCTCCTGATGTGGATGGGAAGGAACGAAGCTCCTGACCGGGTTGGAAGAAAAGTCCACAGGCTCCCCAGCCTCGCAATAACATATCATTGGGCCGAAGGGCTGAAAGCCCAAGTGCCGCTGGTTTAAAAAAAAAAAAAAAAAAAAATTGCTTCTCTTGTTCCGCTTAAAACCAAACTGCTTTTCTTGAACTTCGTTGGCTACCTTACTTTTTATTCTCTCATGTATGGTTTTGAGCAGTGTTTTAATTGCATGACTCATCAGGCTTCTTCTTGAATCCTTAGCCCCTGACTGACAAAGCAGTCAGTGGCCATCACGCCTAGTGGCGTCTTGTAGGGCAGCAACAAATTGTCCCCATTTTGCTTAGTCGGTGGCCATCCTTCGTGCCTTGCCCCAAGTCTAGTTTATCAGGTTGATTGTTCTGGCCTGATTGTTCTGAAGTCTGAACAATCTGTTGCGTTAGGTTTTTTGGGCAATGTTATAAAGACTGATAACTTCATATCATATGGTATATATCCTGTATTGTATATTTCGTTGCACCGATCTGTGATTGTGTCTATACCAAAGCTGTCTAGGGCTTCTGTCATTTCAATTTTTATGTTGTCCATGCCTGCTGATTTTCCTTTTTAAATCATATTTATTGCAGTCTCTACTTTTGATCTGAGAAATGTTGAGCTTTCATTAGAATCTGGTGATGGTTTTTTTTACCTCTATGGCCTCGAATAGTTCTTTTACGTTTTCTGCCCCTCTGATATGTCTTTCTCATCAAGAAATATGACACCTGGTAAAAAGTCAGAGTTAAGTCTGGGGTTCAAGTGATTCCTACATTAAAAAAAAATAAAGTTTGCCTCGTTTTGGCGAGGGGCGTCCGGTTCAACAAAGACGGTTATATTAGGGCGTATGTCCAAATAAAAAAGATCTTTAGGTCTGATAAAACATGACTCCTACAAGTTTAGTGTGCAATACAGGGGTCTCCACATGTTTCACTACAGGGAGAATTCCCGGAAGTGTGTGGATAATTTCTAGTGTTAGTAAGGGTATAATTAGCCTTACAATCAGGTTCACTTCCATATTTGTATACTGTAGCATTGTGCTTAGATGGGGTCATATAAGGATGACTCCAGATATGCATCCATGCATGTGTAGAAGACATAAAAGTATATTCAGCTAGAACCGGTGTTGTGAACAGACTGATCTAGGGAACTGCAGCAACATAGTCAAAAAGTATTTAACAAGATCACATATTAATACGTAGTATTTACACTGGCGGATCTAAGAATTGTCCAAGGGAGAAGCGATACATCAGAATGAAAAGTTCTCCCTCATTTTCATATTTTAGACAATTAAAAAAAAACAAAATAACGAATTTTGAAAAAAATGTGACAAAATTATAGTTTTAAAATACAGTAACTCAAAAATATTCATTTTTATTTAAAAAAAGACACACACACACACACACACACACACACACACACACACACACACACACACACACACACACACACACACACACACACACACACACACACACACACACACACACACACACACACACACACACACACAAACACACACACACACACATACACACACACACACACAATATATATATATATATATATATATATATATATATATATATATATATATATATATATATATATATATATATATATATATTATATATATTTATATATATATATATATATAAATATATTTATATATAAATATATATATATTATATTATATATATATATATAAAACTATTTACAACATAATTATATAAAAGTAAGGTACAATTACAAAGAGACAAAATTTGAAAAAAATTCTTACATATTTTATATTATAGCATAACATTTTTTTGGTTTGGGATTGACCGCTTGTCGTGTATGATTTATCAGATAGGTATTAGATGTTTATAGCCCTGTCTGAGCAGAGGTGATAGTGATGATAATGTGAAAGTAAGGGGTAAGTGTCGTAATTTTATTGTCTGAGAGAGTTCTGATGGATATTGGTCCCTTTAGAGTGTAGAATGATAGTGAAGGCTCTGTGAGAATAAGGATTTAGGAAAGTGAGGTAGTCGATTCACAAGTGCTGGGAAGAGTAAGGACAGTCTCTTATTACGACAATATTTGTCTCTCAAACGACTCCTACCACTCTTCTGAACAAACAATTGTTTGCCAGTTCCAGTCACTCAGACGCACACACCGATTTGGTGATTCTGACGCACAACGCACATGAATACACACTACGATAACAAAATATGGGAAATGTTTGGTTTTGGGCCAGCCGACACCAATGCTAATAAAGTTTTAATACCTTTATTATCATAAATCAAGTCACAAATAATTATCAATTTACAGTCAGAAATCATGGGTTACAAAATACAAAAATGACAAGGGGGTGGGGGGGGGTTAGGAGAAGTATCCACTACACCTTTCCCGCTTGTATTTACTAACAGAAAAGACCCGGTCCCAAAGACAGGGGTGGGTCACAGTAATAAGGGGTAAAGGAAAAGCTAGGGTTCTCAAATGTTTTCCTTTAATCAACCAATTTTTCCTGGAGGGGGGAATGCACACAGTTAAATAATCCCGCTAGGAGAAATCCCGTACAATTAATACAGTACACCTTAATACTAGGTTGAACTAATTATAAGGGTAAAAAGATTAAATCTGCTTTCATTAAAAAAAACACGCTTGGCTGGCCAGCACACAGTCACACACACAGACTTACCAAATGGTGAATTCTGGCACTTTGTAGGAATTTTATAACAGCAGATAATACCGTAGAACAATGGAAATTGTCTTTTTATTTCTTCTGTGTCAGGCCCCAGATTTATCGAGGTGGGCTGGTAGCTAATAGTCTCAAAAATCGCCAGACGGTGAAGCGTAAAGGCTACTGTTGGTTTTTTGATAAAAGTTCCTAATGAATGACACAGGCACTTGGCTAGGTGTGAGATATGGTGTGGTTTCTAAGATTGGCACAGCTGGTGGAGATACTTTCGTTTTCCGTAATGTCACAAACTACAAAACACTGAGGTAAGTTCTTCTTCACAAATAGGGCAGTGAGTAAAATATTGCTACTGGCAAAATGTTCTGCTTCCAGTTTTAACGACTTTATGAATTGGGATTTTAAAACAGTCTTTGGGTTTGCTTTATTTCTGTAAACTTCAGATAGCTGAATCACACAGGATCGCCACAAAGATTAAATTTTAAATATGTTCATAAGTCACTGGAGTAATCGAACTGAGTCGGCAAGACTCTAGATATATATTATTGCGGCGTAATGGCTGCTTACATGCTGTTTAATTGCTGCTTAATTGCTGGGATGCGAGGTTCAAAAGATCATTCTGGATGCAATAGAAAAAAACATGAAATGCAATGACATCATATTAAAATCTAACGCGCGATACATTTACAGTTTAACTATTTTCTGCACTTGCGTCTTCAATTAATAAAGCAAGAAAAAACTCCCCGTGAGGTTAATAGTTGAAAGCACATCTATCTATACAGAACTAAACTGTATTAAAGTTATAATTCCCTGAACGGCTTGCAAAATTAATTTACACGGCTATTGTATTAGGAAATTAACTTATAGATGTAACATTTAGTTGACACTAGAACTTTGAAAATGGGTTTATTTAATAAGGATAAATTTACACCACAATCCAGTGAACTAAATATGAAATAACTAGACCACTGATCACTCGAAGCTAATGTATAAATTACCGTCTGCACAGAAAAGAATTTCACTCCAATAGCCAACAATTTAGATGAAATCTAGCAGGAATTCAACTTTATGCTAGTGAATCTTAGAATTCTGTCAGAACGAATGATAAAGTTGCCCTTTTCAGATTCTGTATATATCTAACGGGAATGTAAGTTAAATGGGTCGTGTGAAAATTTCGCGCCTTTTCAGATCCCAGGGAAAGTCGAAGTTATTTAGCCGCCATGCTAACTGCGATGGCCCGACTGGCTTCCGATCTTTGTTCGTCTCAGGCTGCTCGCACGAGGATGTGAAATTTCTGCGAGACTAGCCTCGTTCGCGGTGAGTTTCCTGATTTCTCAGATCGTATCCGCTACGCTGAGCGCTCCGTTCCATAGTCTTTCGGGCAAGTCTGCCGGTTGCCACAGAGGTGCGAAGTCTGCAAGAAGCTTTCTTCTGACCGCTCGTGTCCATCTTGCGAATGGTTCAGTGTTCGCACGGAGATGCTAAATTAACGTTCTGTTCTGGGGATCGTCTTTGACTACTTTGATCATAGCCGCTACTCTTCGTTGATGAAAAGTTACAACAATACTGATGTTCAGGGGTTCTAATGTTATGAAAAGCTAAAGTCCCTTTAATCATCCATCAAATCAGGGAAAATTCACTTGTCAAACTAGACGTACGTCACAGTAAGAAATAGTTTTATCACGAGGTGATCGTGTAAGAGAAAGGACAGTCTCTGGATAGAATAATTTATCTAATCCAACCTATCTGGACGACGATATTTAAATCAGACGCACTTTCTCTCCTTTTACGAAAATACAAGTTACACTGTACTCACATGCACACAATTCTGTGACAAATACGCACGAACGTGAAAACAAACTATGGATAACATATAATGAATAGGGTAAAGAAGAATGTTTACACAGCAGTGGTGTTAAACAATGGAAGATACAGATTAGTGCAATGATCAGCACACATAGCTGATCAGGGTGAGTTGTCACCGTATTTGTGTGTGGAATTAAATATTAGATGAGATCTATATGGGGAGGGCATTTTCCTCTCATTACAGGTCATATACCAGCATACCTATTGGTGGCAGGAAACCGGGTGAGGGAAGAAAGTTTGGGAGGAACGCTCAGCCTTGTTGCCGCAGCTACCCCATTTCTTCAGCTCTAAAGCCAGTTGAATGCATATGAGAACCCAAGGGCCAACAATTGTCACCAGTTTTATAAGATAAGTCCGTTAGACCGGCACTGAGAGTGTAACATCTATTACTCCACCACAACCATAAGGATAATAATAAATAATAAACTCACCTTGAGATGATGACGAAGACAATCTGTCCAACATATTAACAGTGACAGTTACAATCAGATAGACAGATCAGTGGGTGGAATTCTTACAATGATCTTTATTCATAGAAACAAGATATTTGGACAGAGTTCCAGTTATTTATTTTAAATAGTGTATATAAACAAATTTATTGACTTTGACAATCCCTGTCCCAGAAAAATTGAGGTACAGGGAAATTAAATTGTAATATAATTACCTAAACTTTAACAAAAGTCTTACTCACTTTAATATTATTGAGTTACAGTTCTGTTTACATTTTATTTTGTCTTTATATTAAATACATTACCCTAGACACACTCAGCCACACAACATCACAGAGCCATTTTACACAGATTGAGATCTGAGAGGTGGCGGACAGGGACTCTGAGAATCATCATCATCAACAATTAGACTCAGGGAACTTACACAGCTTGATCTCACTCTGTTTACCCCTAATTAATAACACCAGTAACTTCATTTACCACATATTGGGGGCTCGTCCGGGATTAAGTTAACACCAGACCCTGGGGCTCTATAAACAAATAAATAAGAAAATTAATAATTGGTGGAATTTGATGAACTGTCAGTGTCTTTAATAATTAGTTAGATAGTTTGTTAATTTAAAATATATTATTGATAAATTTGTATTGAAAGAAAGGATGGCAGACTTAGCTAAATTCATATCTTCCACTGTACAGACGTCGAAGGAACTTGGCATGGAGGGAAACCTTCTGATTCAGTATGTGACTTCAGAATGTGATAAGTTTATTGAAAAGAAAGATAGGAGATTAGCAGAAGTTAAGAGATTACAGCTAGAGGCTGCTAATGAGGCTAAGAGATTATAATTAGAGGCTGGTAGTGAGGCTGAAGTTAAAAGGTTACAGTTAGAGGAAATGAGATTGCAAAGGGAGGCAGAAGAAAAGAGATTGCTTAGGGAGGCTGAAAAAGAAGAAAAGAGATTGCTAATGGAGGCTGAAAAAGAAGAAAAGAGATTGCTTATGGAGGCTGAAAAAGAAGAAAAAAGGTTGCAAAGGGAGCATGAATTAAGACTAAAGGAACTGGAACTGCAAGGACATGTTCCAGAAAATGGAAGCAGCCCATCTACCTCTGATACTACTGCAAGTCAGGGGGCCTCTTATTCAGCCATGAATTTTCACTTAGATCCTTTTGTAGAGAAAGAGGATGACATTGAGTCATTCCTAAATAGATACGAAAGACTAGCTACTAATTATGGGTTAGAAAGGGAGAAGTGGAGTTTAAAATTATCACAAGGACTTAGGGGTACTGTAGCCGCCATATTTCGTTGATGTGAAGGGGTATGGCGAGACTTCTCTCTATATCGTGCTGAACTAGTTACGCAAATATAATTGAACAGAGGGTGATCAGGTAGAAATGTAGTCGTCAACAGTGGCACGTTCAATCAAGGCTTGTGCCAACTAAAAATATATTGCAACTCCGGTTCAAAGTTAATACAACGTTTATTCACCGACGACTTTGGACGAGACGAGACATTGTACACGGTTTTGACAGTTCATAATCACATGATGCAGGTACAGCATCTTTCTTTCAATAATCCAATTAAACAAATTCCGGACAAACTCCATTCATCAATTTATAGTTGATTATCGGCATACAAAAATGTACATAAAAAGTCATGAGGTAGTTAATCACAAGGTTATACTGAGGACGGTTGACCTTTCCCAAGGACAGGAGATTCTCATTATGCTTCCTAGCATCTAAGATTCCAATCTTGATTATGTTCTCTTACAAATGTCCTCATTAAACTAATCATAGTAGAACGTCTGGACAGTTCTCTACTGGAGACATCCTTGGCATATAAAGTTACTTAAGTATTATTATTTGAATCACCTCTTCGATTAGCCGTGACTGACACGACGGCTTCCTAATAATATATTTACAACAAAAATCCACGTTATTTGCCGACAATCCTTTTGTTAGGCATATATAGGCATATAATGATATATATTCAGTTGTGAATCCATTTCGGTACAGCCTGGTTGCCTGTCGCGACTAGATACTCACGAACTAGAAGAACAAACAGTATTATAATAATAATTACACTTTCGCTCTCTTTTCAGCGAATCGACACTTACGTGGATGACCACCGGCTACGTCTTCTAATCCGTAGGGCCGGGTCGAAACATAATAAATTTCACCCAATACACGGGTTTAAAATCCACAGATCATAGGACTGATCTTGGGTTACCAGCTTGTACCACCAAGCTATGACGTCGACTGCCTTGTGTTTGACAACAAGCGCGTTAATTTTAAAATCCCCAAAAATGTGCGTTCTCGTGCACAATAAATTTAATATACCAAGCGTATTACTTATATCTCAATTGGTGCGTACACTTTTAACAAAGACAGGACCTGAGACGGTCTATATTGTTAAAGTCTGTTAGGACTTAAAAAAGGACGCAACAGTTACCTTACAAACGCTCCTGAAAAAAATTAATTCTATTAATTTTTTTCTTCGTTAAGAAACGCGGAAAGGTGAATCAAATTTACATTTTCATGTACTAATAATACACCCCCCTATATATACTAATGACAAACGGGATGTAGAATTTAATTCAACATCAATAAACAAAAAGTGTAATAAACAAAATTTCCAACCACAATCCATCAATTTGGAATAATTGTGGTACCAAGAAAAGAAATTAAAGTATGAAGGATGATGAACTAAAACAACGAGGATGTGAAACCATCAAACCAAAAAAATCAACAAGTGAATTTTAAATGATTAAGATGAAATTACATTATAAATGAGAAGTGAATTCATAAACAACCAAAAAAAGAATGTAAATAAAACATGCAAAGTGAACAAGGCAATTAATAAACCACGCGAAGTGATCAAGACACTTAGCAGTTTCTAAAATTAATTAGTGACACTAATTAACTATGAGTGCAAAATAATACACTAAAAGTGGTGGTTTCTAGTTCTAAGAACTATTATACAAACTATTATTGTTAACCACTGTGAAATATATAACTAATTAAGTGATCTTAATTGCTAATAAGTAATCAATATTGTGCATTTAACAAATTCCAGTTATTAAAATCTGTAATAACCTTAAGAAGTTCCATTATCATTTCCGAAAATAGTCAATCATCAATGAAGTTCCGTTTTATTGAAATCTAACGACATTGAAATGTTATTTTCCGAGTAATCCTGAAAGTTAATAAACTCCACTTGGAAAAGTATGTATCTATCATCTTAGAAGGATGTTTATATATATATATTCACAATGTAACGTTCAGAAGGAAATGTTGTCCATTTAAAACAAAAGTTAATTTTCTTTACGTCAATGTTATTGACACAACACTGTTATTGAGTTACAATACTAAAAATCTGAATAATCCATTTCCATACGCAATACAGTGAAGATATAACTTGAGTAGACGTTAAATAAATCATCAAAGTTAATTGATCATTACGTTACAATTGCAAGACTGTCTGTGTAGAGGTTCCAATCTCTGTAGGGCGTATTTGCTCGCGTGGATCACTTGGACACCTAGATAAACAGTCAGCAAACACATTTTGTGATCCTGGTATGGAACGTATGGTAAAACTGTATGGTTGCAAAGTTATTGCATATCTGGTGGATTTCGCTGACTTGACGTCCTTAGTGTTGAGAGCAGTGAGTGCTTTTTGATCAGACTCAACAATGATGTGAGATACCAACAAATAACGCTCAAGTTTGGTAATTGACCAAACTAAAGCTAGAAGTTCCTTATCCAGAACCGAGTATTTCTGCTCCGTTGCCGTTAACTTTCTTGACACATACATCACTGGATGCAAGGTACCTAAGTATTCTTGAAGTAGCACACTCCCTATTCCGTAATTAGATGCGTCACTGCGAAGTATGAAAGGAATGTTTGGATTAGATAGCATCAAAACCGGAGGTTTGAAAAAAAAATTCTTGATAGAATCCAACGCGATTTGATGTTCATCCAACCACCGAATCACGTTAGCCGTGCCCTGCCTCAACAAAGAAGAGAAAGGAGCAGTAATGGTCGATAAATGAGGAATAAATTTACCGTAAAATTGTATTAGACCTAACAAAGATCGTACTTGTTTCTTTGTTTTTAGGAGCTGTAACGTTCAGGATTTTTGTGACGTTACTGTCCTCATTATATAATTTGCCATGACCAATACGGTGGCCTAAAAACGATATGTCGTGAAAACCCACGAATGCCTTGGATGGCTTAGCTGTTAGGTTAAATGACCGTAACGTGGACAGTAATGTGTTCAATCCCTGAACATGTTCCTCCCATGAGTTGCTAAAGAGACAAATGTCATCGATGTATGCAATGACATCGGGACGATGAGACAGTATGCGACGCATCATACGCACGAAAGTGGCAGGAGCGTTCACTAACCCAAATGGCATAAAATTCCATTGGAATAGGCCCCGAGGTGTCGAGAAAGCAGTAAGTGGCTTTGCATTTTCTGTCAATGGGACTTGCCAATATCCTTTTGACGGGTCAAATTTAGAAAAGAAAATAGAGTCAGACAGTTTAACAAATAAATCTTCTAACAAAGGTAATGGTTCAGCGTCAAATTGTGTAGCTTTGTTTAATTTTCTATAGTCTACACAAAGACGAATATTGTTATCTTTTTTCTGATGATCACCATAGATGAAGAATATGGTGACGTTGAAGGTTCAATTATCTTTAATTGAAGCATTTCATCCAACTCCTTATCAACCTGAGCACGAAAGTGTAAAGGGATAGGGTATGGACGAACTCGAATAGGTGTGTCGTCAGTCAATAGAATGTCATGTTTAATAACTGACGTACGACCTGGGATGTCAGTGAGGACATCCTGATAAGATTTTAGAATTGAAGAAACTTGCTGGTTTTGATCAGCCGAAAGATCAGAAGAAATAGTAACATCACTCCAACTTTCATTCGGATGGAGTGGTACCACTGGTATAGTTAATGGTACGTCTTGAAAAGAAGATCCTTCTTCTTCTTGAATGACAGCTAAAGTGGTATAGTGATGAATAGGAGGTGTAGGATCGTCAGTTGACTGGAATACTGACTGAAGATAGTCAGGACGTGTATGGTATTCCTTTAACATATTAATGTGAAAGGTTTTATGTTTGCCCTTTACATCGACAATGTAGTCGACATCCGAAATTCTAGATATTATTCTAAAAGGGCCACTCCAGGTAATGAGTAGACGATTATTTTTAGAAGGCAATAATACATATGCCTCATCACCCGGAATAAGCTGACGAAGACGTCTATACTTGTTTGCAAAAAGTCTAGCTTTTTCTTTTGCATGTTCAGATGCTGCGGTAGCTAACCTACATGCATCTATGATCCTTTTTCTCAAAGAGATCACATACTCATAAGAGGATTGAGTCTCCTCTTCGATATTCTCTTCAATGAGTAAGTCGTGGAGTAACGACATTGGTCCGCGAGGTTGGATGCCGAAGACTAATTGATATGGAGAGAAACCGGTTGCTTCGTTTTGCACCTCGCGATACGCAAAGAGGGCAGAAGGTAGGACTCTGTCCCAATCCTGAGGATGATCTTGCGTAATCTTACCTAGTAACTGTTTTAGTGTCCTATTCTTACGCTCAATTAATCCATTGGACATTGGGAGGTAGATCGAACTAAGCGATCTATCAATACCTAACAACTTCATGACTTGTGACATAGCTTCAGATACAAACTGAACACCATGGTCAGATAAGATCTTACGCGGAAAACCTAAGCGCGAAAAGATCAACCATAATGCCTCTGCAACACTAGCAGATGATGTATTTTTCAGAGGTATGGCCTCAGGCCAACGAGTACACATATCAATACAAGTGAGAATATGTGTATGTCCTCTTGCAGAAGGTTGCATAGGACCAATGATATCAATAGCCATTTTCTCAAATGGTCGGATCGGAATGTCCGCAGCCTGAATTGGAGCTGCGTGGTATGGACCCCGAACTTTGACTTCCTGACATGTCGTACACGAACGGCAGTAGATATTCACATCTCTGTGAACGCCTGGCCAATAGAATGCAGATAGCACTCTAGATTTGGTTCGTGAAAAACCCATATGGCCTGCGCATTGAGAGTCGTGTGCGTGACGCAATATACGAGCTCTCATAGAAAGAGGTACTAAAATCTGAGATCGTAATGAAGAATCAGTGTTATGTATAAGTCTAACCAATATCCCATTCTTGAGTACAAAATTATGTCTAGATTTTGCATTCGTTTTTGTAGTCTTGTTATTAGCTAGCTTAAAAAATCTGGTCAATGAAGAATCATTTTTTTGCAATGTTATAAACGACTCCCGTGAAATAGGAGTGTCAACATCATCATTAACATTGATCGCAGGTTCAGAAGGTGTATTAAGCAACATATAAGTAGCTTGCGCTCTGGAAACTACTGCGTTTGCAGCCTGAATATGTCGCTCTTCCCATTCAGCAATTTGCTGTGGGGTACACTCTTTTATACCGTGTATGCAACCCAATATGACATCACTAATTGGATTCTGAAGAAGGCATGCGTGAATCTTCCCTGAAAAGAAAGGTGTATGTAAATTAATAATGGCTGTAGGAAAGGTTTCCACAGTGCCGCCGAAGGTGACGCATTTGACAGTATTGCCTGTAGCATAACAAGGATCGATCAGCGAATTCCGTACACCGACTGTGCTGCAGCCTGAATCAAATAAAACAGAGCAAGGAATAGAGTTAACATAGCCTCTATTGAATTTAAGGCATCCTTTTCCCTGGTGAACTGACGCAGAAGTGGCCGTACAGACTGCTGGGAGACTTGGCAATATGTGTCCGCATCTCAGCGTCGTGATCGCCTTGGGCTGGAATAGCGTAGAGCATTCGTGACAAGCCTTTACCTGCTCAAGATCAATACAAGACATTGCATTATGTATATTAACATTTTTGTCCTGATCTTTGTTAGTTTGTGCCTCAAGTACAGCAACATTAGACTGATGACGAGGTCTGCTCGAAGATCTATCTCTTCGCCGCGATCGATTCTGACTATTTTCTCTAAAATTGCTATAATTGCTGTTACTGTTGGAGTTAAAATCTTGGTTAGAACGCCAATTATTGGTATTACTGTTATGTCTTTGACAAAATGATCTGTTCAGAGAACCATGTCGATTTTGTGAATACTGCGAATTGGATCGCCAGTTTTGTTTATAATTGTTTCCTTGATTATTTCTAAAATTATTGCTATAAAAATCTCGTGATCTGTGAGATTGACCCCAAGAAACATTATATGGAGACGATTGTTGGAATTGTTTCCCCTTATACAAATTACAAGAATTGAAATTCTCGTTATTTCCCTTTTTAAAGGATCTGTCGTTACTTAATGAACGGTGTCGTGAAAAGTTATTCTGTTGCATAACGAAAGCAACAGGAAATTCATCATTAATCTGAGTATTGCTAATATCCATGTTCGGATGTGCGGTGCAGACATTTTTGCAATTTTCATCCATTTCTGTCATATTTTTAGGTTTACGTTCATGTAAAAAAGCAAGAAATGCTGGGTTTACAGAAGATAAAACTTTATCGCGTAGCAATAAATCAAAAAGACCGTCATAAGATTTTTCTACCTTGGACAATTCTATCCATCTTTCCATGGTGAGACGTATCTGAGAAAGAAAGTCATTAAAGTTCTTTCCTGATTGTGGTAGCATAGTTTTAAAACGTACCCTGTATTCATCTTCCGACATTTGATACTTCTTAAGAAGAGCTGCTCTAAGATCATCATAATCATTTTTATCATTAGCACCAGTTGTATGATAGACCGCCATGGCATCGCCAGTAAGTAGCCTAGATAAATGGGTACAATACTGCGTTTTATCCAAGTTATAGGATCTACATGTAGCTTCAAACCTGTCCAGAAAGAAAATCACATCGTCGGATGGTGGATTAAATTTGGGTAATTTTAGGTGAACTTCCCTAAAATTATCATGTCTAGATGAAGACTGGCCTTCATGAGTTTTCTGAGAATTAGCTTCATGAGCTAATCTAAATTGTTCAAATTCCATCCCTTTGCTTATCTTCCATTTCAATTATAAGTTGCCTTTCCTTTTCAGCAGCTTTTCTCTCATTTTCTGCAACCTCCAATCTTTTCTGTTCTGCCTCAAATTTAAGTTTTTTATCATTTTCTTCAGCCTCCAATCTTTTCTGTTCTGCCTCAAATTTAAGTTTTTTATCATTTTCTTCAGCCTCCAATCTTTTCTGTTCTGCCTCAAATTTAAGTTTTTTATCATTTTCTTCAGCCTCCAATCTTTTCTGTTCTGCCTCAAATTTAAGTTTTTTATAATTTTCTTCAGCCTCAAATCTCCTTTTTTTCTCATTTTCTTCTGCTTCAAATTTCAAATTTTCAAGCCTAAGAGTTTCTAATTTCCTCTGTTCAGCTTCTATCTCTTGAACCTTTTTATATTCCACAAGTGCGAATACTTTTCCCTCTTCAGGAGTCATCTGAAGGGCTTTAGCTTGTTTAATAAAGTAATCTAGTGAATACATTATGATCACCAAGTAGTTACTATACTTCTTCTTCGTAAATATTAATTAATGTCTAATAATTTTATCTTATCACTTGAAGAAGTGTTACTCGTTCATGTCCAAGAACGGTATATAATATCATATAGTTATTAATATATTATTAATCAACAAAAATAATTTATGCAATGAATTGTTATGATAAGACAGAAGTAATAGACAATAGTAACAATTGTGACGGGACAAGATAATCAAAGACAAATGAAAACAATCGCAGAAATCAAAAAAATTAGAATGAAAAAATAAGAAATAATTTTGCAGAAAGTGCAACGATCAATGCGATAGACAAATAAACAAGACAATTAACCATACATTGTATAAACATAGGTTTGTAAAAAACTAAACGATAGTAAGGTGAGACTGGACGAATGATACAAACAAGATACATTATAAAACTAAAGTACGGATAAAAATTACTACGAGAACTACAGTGAGACTGGACGTCACAACTAAACAGTCAGGTGTCACGGACTACCAGACACAGTGGACCTAGAATCTTTCGACACACAGGTGTCGGAACATTCCACTGAGGGAAGTCTGCAAATAAATCTAAAGAACAATTATGAAGGACCTGTGGTGAAACTGGTATGTTCCCTTCATAATTCACCTTCCCAACCTCCCGCTATCAACATTGAACATAAAAGGGGTATGGCGAGACTTCTCTCTATATCGTGCTGAACTAGTTACGCAAATATAATTGAACAGAGGGTGATCAGGTAGAAATGTAGTCGTCAACAGTGGCACGTTCAATCAAGGCTTGTGCCAACTAAAAATATATTGCAACTCCGGTTCAAAGTTAATACAACGTTTATTCACCGACGACTTTGGACGAGACGAGACATTGTACACGGTTTTGACAGTTCATAATCACATGATGCAGGTACAGCATCTTTCTTTCAATAATCCAATTAAACAAATTCCGGACAAACTCCATTCATCAATTTATAGTTGATTATCGGCATACAAAAATGTACATAAAAAGTCATGAGGTAGTTAATCACAAGGTTATACTGAGGACGGTTGACCTTTCCCAAGGACAGGAGATTCTCATTATGCTTCCTAGCATCTAAGATTCCAATCTTGATTATGTTCTCTTACAAATGTCCTCATTAAACTAATCATAGTAGAACGTCTGGACAGTTCTCTACTGGAGACATCCTTGGCATATAAAGTTACTTAAGTATTATTATTTGAATCACCTCTTCGATTAGCCGTGACTGACACGACGGCTTCCTAATAATATATTTTACAACAAAAATCCACGTTATTTGCCGACAATCCTTTTGTTAGGCATATATAGGCATATAATGATATATATTCAGTTGTGAATCCATTTCGGTACAGCCTGGTTGCCTGTCGCGACTAGATACTCACGAACTAGAAGAACAAACAGTATTATAATAATAATTACACTTTCGCTCTCTTTTCAGCGAATCGACACTTACGTGGATGACCACCGGCTACGTCTTCTAATCCGTAGGGCCGGGTCGAAACATAATAAATTTCACCCAATACACGGGTTTAAAATCCACAGATCATAGGACTGATCTTGGGTTACCAGCTTGTACCACCAAGCTATGACGTCGACTGCCTTGTGTTTGACAACAAGCGCGTTAATTTTAAAATCCCCAAAAATGTGCGTTCTCGTGCACAATAAATTTAATATACCAAGCGTATTACTTATATCTCAATTGGTGCGTACACTTTTAACACAGACAGGACCTGAGACTGTCTATATTGTTAAAGTCTGTTAGGACTTAAAAAAGAACGCAACAGGTACATCTTATGAAGTCTTCTCCAAATTGAGCAGAGAAGAGCAAGAAGGTTATGATATTCTAAAACAAGCTCTCTTAGTCAGATATGAGAAGACCAGTGAATTCTATAGGAAGAAATTTAGAAATGCTAAGCTATTGTCTGGGGAGACATACCACCAATTATCTGCCCGACTAGAAACTTATTTGGAGAAATGGACTGCTCTGGGGAAAACCCAAGATTTGAAGGAAATGATTATGATGGAGCAGTTAAGAGAGTCCATGGCTCCAGACTTGAGAAAATTTCTCAGGGAACAAGGTGCAGAGAGATTGGGGGAGATTCTCAATGTTGCTGAGAGATGTCAGGCAGCCCAGTCAGAAGTAGCTGGCATTAAAAAGAAACCAGTAGATAATAAAACCCCACATACTCAGACTAAGCTTGACAATAGAGAACACGGCCCTAGGTTTAAACCAAATTATGATAGGCAAAGATATGATCCTAAAGATAGAAACCTCCAAGCAAATGACAAGAAACCCTACAGACCAGAAGGAAGATGGTGTAAATTTTTTAAGTCAAATACCCATAATACAAGAGACTGTAGGAAGAACCCTCCTGAGATAGACACACTGCTTAATGACCTAGATTAATACTAGCATTAATGTCATTATATACACTGCGTAATGAAAAGACAGACGGACTTAGAGAGAGAGAGAGAGAGAGAGAGGGCTGAGCGGAGGAACGCATGCAATGCTACCCCGCCGTCTCGCGATAAAAGTGAACGCAAATCACACGCGAAAGACATGAAGCACTAATTTTTTTTCAAATAGACAGTGACAAAAAACACTACCAATACGAGGTTAGGTTTTAAAAAACACGTTTAATGCTTATTAGGAAACATGACACAATACTGTTTTACGTTTGAAATCCTGACAGTACTGAAGACACCCCATCGTATCGAAGTGAACGGGTGGTAGAAGAAAATACATATTTTGAACGCAGCCACTTAGCTCCATTAAATTTATATATTTGGGTTCCTTAGGACTTGCTGACAAAGAATATGTTAAGTGTTACGCAAATAGTCTAGGAATTAACAAATTATAGCCAAAATAAAATAGTGAGGTTGTCTGACAGCACCAGATCATATTTGCTCAGTGGCATGTTTTAAAAAAACTATTTTACGGGAAATAGGCTAACAAGTTAAATCCGATTTGATTGGCTAGAAGAATATGTAAGGCGAAACATGGTTAGTCGAATGCAAATACTATTTTTGGTTGTTAAGGGAAACGGTAGGAAGGGTACTTTTTTTCAAAAGCTTTTGTAAACATGGTCCCATTGGATAGACCATTTGATATAGTCAATTAGGAGCGTCAGTTCAGGGCCAAATTTTGAAAATAAACTTACTGAGAAGCAAGTGCGTTGAGATCCAGCTCATATTTTTCTTATGAAAGCCTGGGACAGAGGCAGATCGGAATTGTGCCATAACTCATCGCCAGTCAACGTATTTGTTTAATATTTCCATGAATTGTGGTAAGCTAGAAATATTTGATATCTTTTAGATGAAAAATTGAATGTGAATTGATAAATTTATGTCTGTATGTGTGTGGTTCAGTAGCAAACATGAGGAAAAGCCTAGATATTGCTCCCCCATGAACAAAACTTGTCGGAGAGGAGTATAACTGCAAGGGATTGCCAAATATTACTATGACACCTATCTTATTGAATAGAAGGAAATAATGCTGGAATTGCAGAGGCGTTGTAACCATTAGGGAGAGGAATACTGGTGTATACTGTTACATGAGAAGCTAGCAGTTGGCCTACCGCGCTGAACTCTGTGTTTGTTATGTATTGTGCTTCAGTGTGGAAATGGATTATAAATTAGTTCTGAAGTAGGAGGTACAACCTTCTTGTTTCAGGGACCGTGGTACTAACATATTAAAGCAGCACCTGGTCTGAGTTTTGCTGAATCCAGAGGCTGGTAGCAGACTCCTTGGTCAATATATCGACCAGTGTTGGTTCTCAAGAACACGGTGAAGCAAGCGAGCAGTGGAGACTGTTTCCTGCCGCCCACACAGAAGTTAAGGTTTCGTGGCCAGAGCAGCTCAATCTTTTGTATACCCCCTCTAAAAGTGACTTTACCTAAAATCAAGAGGGACATTTAATTGTTTCAAATAAAAAGAAAATGTGAACCTTTCCAATATTATTTCCACCAGAAACAAACACTTGAAGTCATGATGACAAACACCACCTAGCTTGAAAAGCCAGTATTACCTCATAGTACTACAGCACAACTTACACACATATTGCAATAATAATAGATGTCAATACAAAGATTCTATCTATAAATTGTGTACATACAACTTGTGATTACATTTGATTGTGATTCCTGATTCAATCATAGTCTGGCTCCTGTCTGTTGTGACACATACACTTCACTACACCTTAATCATTTACTCCCTCCAGACATTCTACGTATAGTCACATCCAAATATAACCAGCAATTACAGCTCTGGATGAGGTCTAACAGTCGCGTATGACAATGCTCCTAGGTTATCTGTCAATTACACTAACCTATTACGCACTACAGATAACATTCACAGATTTTTTGATCTCTGTCAGTACTCATAAAGTCATATTATCTCTTATTTATTCCTAATCCCCCAATCACAAATTTACACCCATTCCATAACACCAAACCAAATCACAACCCTAGGATCCTCCAGGGGCCTCTGTAGATATGTGTTCCTTTCGGCGAAGAGCCACTAGACCAGTGATCACTTAGGAAGAAGTACTCGACCTCGCGTCACAGTCAAAGTGGGAGGAAGAAATCCCAAATTAACTTTAATCATCCATCGAGGAGCATGAAGGAAGCGACATCAGCCGTTGAGGATAGCCCGTCACTAAAGCGCGGTTTCAGGAAAACTCCACAATAAAGCCATACACATCCAAAACAAAGCAAGATTTCGCTATTGCTCCCGAAACAAAGTTAATGTATAAGAATGGTGGATTACTGGATAAAATAGTCATGGGTTAGCCTAGTTCTTCAAATTTTCATACTAGGCGAAATAGGTTGATAAAATGTTCATTTGTTCGATCAGTCGGTGGACACATGTGAAAAATAGGTTATCCATTCATGTCACATTCAAAGCTATCATTTGACCATTTCTATCTCCGCAGGGCGTAGCGACCCCGGAACATTGCAGTTTTTGTGGAGGATTGTGACCAATGCATTACAAGGGAAAGCCCACACGTAGGCGGATAAAATAATCTGGACCTACAAAAAACACTCACTGTTGTAAAACAGGACACACGAACCTCATATCAGGGACATAAATAAACTTCTCCGATTCCGGTAGACACTCGGTGGATAGGGGACTATACACCACCACTTTTCAACAACATCACAGTCATGAAAATTCCTTACCAGTTAGAATGCGCACCTCTCCATCCATCGCTATTGTTGCCAACCTCCCTTACTGTGACATCATACACAGTGTTCGCCCCGACATAACCACAATTGGTCGAATTTCCTGGACCCTCCTGCCGTTGTCAACTTTAAGAGCAAACAGAATGTCCTCTCTATTTGATAACTGAAAATGCGCGGAAATTACGCCAAGGTATAAAAAAAAATTCGCCCGTCAGCGCCGAGGCTCTGGTTCCCGTGATTGTTAAACAAAGGTGTGGAAAAGCCACAACCAACCACCCTAAATAACCTTCCTCATACATATCTCAATGGGTCGGCACACATTCAAAGGCCCACCTCTAAAAGGGCTCCCATCCTGGAAGCCCTACCTCTCGAGGACCTCTGCGCGACTCGATGAGAAGGGCAGAGACTCGGGACTGTTAACAATCCTATATCAGTTATGTGAACAGCCCCAGTCTGCACCCCCACCAACTCACGACTTAATCCAAATGGCCTGGACCCAAATCTTGCGCAAATGATAACCACCACAAGACTAAGACACACCGGAACGAACCAACATGACTGCACCAATTATCTAATAAGACACAAAGCGCCAAGCGACCTAGGGAGTCCTGCAGTTGGGGTCGAGACGCCCGTGCTCTCTCTATGTCCTATCCCAGGCTCCCCCTAAGTAGCAAACAAACTCAGATATGGCATGGGCAAGGTCCATTACACAGTTTTGGATCCCCAAGGCTATCTTAGAACTAATTATACGATAGACAAGAACCTCGCCGCCCCCAAAAAGGTAAAAAAAGTACCTTATAATCGTGAACCCTCTTTATACGACTAATTACCATGACAGGAAACACTTGGAAGGCAGACACCACCTAATGACCTTGGCCAAAGCTACTGAGCATGAAAAACGAAACCTACTCACCTCTACGATATCCTTAAAAAAAACATGCGAAAACTCCTGCAACAAGGTTAACCGCCATCCCAGTAATCATCTGGCAAACCGCGCGCCAGAGGGCTGCCAGAGGGGAGTAGATTCAAAAAGGTTCTCGAAAAAATCTATTAAGACGTGTTACCCAAACGGACTGCCCGACCGGGGCCACTAACTTGTTGGAATATGATATGACCTAACTCTAGGACCATCCCCACCCAAATCTGTATGAGGAGGCCCTATTTCTATTACCCCCCCCCCCCTATTCGACTCTAAAGATAAAGTTTAAAAGCTCGGGCCAGATACGTTTATCTATGTTAACAAGTAGGGATTATTTCTAACAGTGTATAACATTTCTGCATCCCACACCTGTGTGGTATTGTGCGCCAGGAAACCACATCTGGTTCGAACTGCACTGTGCATTGATTCTCACAGGCCCAAATTAAGGAATGTGTCACAGCCAATAAGTGGTGGACATCCATTAACCTGTTTCACTAACACCAACTATTTGCCCAGGTTGCAATAAGCGCAAAAATATTTCCCTCACCACAAACAAGTAGATCTCTGTAAAGGGGATATTACCAGATTCCATGTGAAGCCTGGAGATTCGACACTTATCTAGCTTTCCGCGCCACCTCGGAAGGCTCTTTGAAATTCACTATGCTTAGTCCCTTGGGCTTGAAATAATCAGTCCGAGTGTGTTCTCTAGAATATGATGAGCGCAAAACTCCATTCCAGGTTCCCCTTGAAACATACACCATGCTATTACCACCATTCCTCCCTCCTATCATGGACACATGATTTAACCTTCCCCAATCGCTATAAACGAACAAACCTCCTTCGATGAAACGCCGTTTTCACACTATTGAATATTCTATTTGATAGACTCAGTGGACTAACTTAACTGCTAGACCATCAAAATGTTGTATTGGATGCCAAAGGACACTCCTGGACATTCTTGGGGACATCCCACTGTCACTTCGTGACGGTCAGACATGGTCAAACTGAACCTAAGAACCTCGCGGAAAAAAGAGAAAACTTGCAGAGAGCACCCAGACCCCAGAACTTAGATGCGTTGTGCTCATCCTTTGTCTCTCTTCCCTGTGGGTTCTTACCACTACAACAACCTTACTTTTACCTATAATTTTACACCCCTATGTGTGTGCTTCCTTGGACATGATTTTAAAACTCGTATAAGGGAAACCCACGATAAATAGCAAATGGTCCGGACCAGGCGGGAATGTCGAGCTGGCATACAATGAGTTAAGTAAAAAACTCAACAGTAAGCCCATATTGAAATACCTGATTTGAAGTCAGGAATTCGTTGGATGGAGAACGGATTGCGAGTAATGTGGGATTAGGAGCCACATTATTGCAAAGGTCTCTCTTCACCAGACGGAGGAAGTTGAACAGCCACTTTGACGCTATGCAGCCGCAAATTAAACTGACGGAAGTACAAAATCTACATCACTCACCTGTAGCTTCTAAGATATGTTTGGCTTTCAGTCTCGGGCGACCATAAAGAATTCAACCCAGTTACTATCATGTATGGTAGCACATTTTTGTGGTCACCAAAAGCGGACCACAGCCACTGGTGTTTATGGCCCAGGGTACCTATAACATGCGTTATGGCCACACGTTTGTTAAGGTCGGTTCCCACTCCTGCTCCACTCAACCCTTACTCGTTTACCATTGAGCTCATATTACCTGGTTCAGCACAGAAACGCCTTGGGGTTCTTTTTCGCACCCTTGAGTAGGCACCAAACCTGCAGTCCAGAAAAACCCGGATCCTCATAAAAGCATATAGTTGAGTTTATTTCGATATGGATTGTAACACACCCACGCACTAATTAAGCTGCCCACATAGTGATGCAGGCTTTTTAACAGGGCCCCCCGCCCCCCCTAGATGTGTAGTAAAGCCTTACTCACGTGTAACACCCCCGCTCACCCAATTTCAAACGCTCTTCAAAACTAAACAAAATCCTCCCTAGTTGTCAGCTAAATTTCGCCGTTTGAAGTCATTCCCGACATATGAGTTACAGTTATCGATTTAATAAACACCATCATACGATACGAGTCGTACCGCTTATCAAAATGGCGGGCTCGTATTACAGCGTAAATGTGTATACCGGTCTGAGGAATCATCTCCGCCAATCGATAACTAATGCTACAAACGAACCAGGGGAATTACACCGCTATGAAAAGGATTTTACACTTCCCCCCCAGTACCTGGGACCAAAGCGCACATGGGTATAAATCGCACCTATAAGATCGGACAAGGGTAGGACCCCACGTTATCCATTTTCGGAGACCTTTATGCAGTATTTTCGGCTGCCCCACAGTTACACGCCTAATAAAGCATGTTAATCTCATTCTGTCCCCCTCACCGAAATTATTAAAATCAAAACCCTCACCAATCTTAAACAGTTTAGGGAATTGACAACTGTTAGGAAGATTAGACGTCTCTTTATCAAGCCTGATATAAAATAGATAAGATGGGAAAAATATTTCGGACCTCATTATATTTCGCCGCTGGTGACTCTGCTGAAAGGCACAAAATTCAGTCGACGCACAGACTCGGCTGAAACTCAGGTTCGGGAAGGATTTTTCTGACAGGTTAGGTTTTTAGATGTGACACGCCTCCGGTACTGCTACGATTACGTCGCGCTATAGCCTAATTTAACCGGTTCCGGTCTAACTGAGAGAGATACCTCACAACGCAAGAGGTTGAGACAAAAGACATGTGCCGGCAGTAAAAGCACGCACTCTAAATCATCTGTAAGGACCGCTCGAGCAGGACTCGCCTGACAAAATCTTTCAGTCTAAAGTGTCACTGGAAGTCGGCCTTGGTAAGAGGGAATTTTTACGCGCTTCACGCTTTCTGCTTTACTAACCTTTCTTTTATTTTGTATCTTACAGGTTACAATTTTGATCTTCACATAATTCTTTGGCTGCTATCATTACGTCATTGATATAACCCCAGTAATCCCCCCTATTATTTTTTAATATGGATTTATTCATGTGCTTACCGGGAAGATGGTTGCTTGTTACAAAAACGTATCAAAAACTAGGCCCAACTCGACCATATATAAAAATATTTTATATATACTTCTAAGTGTGCCTTGTATCTCCGGTCGATATTGTCAAATTGCATAGATTATCGCCATTACGAAGATATTACGCGGGCTCTGTACCGATAGTGACCTGAGAGACCTCCTCTTAATAGGGAATCTATATAAAACAGTGATAAATTGTTAATGAAGCGGTTTCTTGTCATGGAAGATAACGCTTTTACACGAGGTACGAGGTTAGGTCCGCCACTAGTCCCCTTACTATGTCGCTTGCTACATTTGACATTACTCTAGTTCGACGCGAACTACTAACTTCGTGCTACCGGACCCATGTTACCAGCTGGCTAAACTGCGTGTGTTCTATTAGCACATGTTTCAGTGTAGATATAGCAAACCCTGATACAAGTGGTCACATAATCACTTTTCATTTTCTATTTTATGTATATGCTAATTTTGTGTAGATTGCTTAAGGATTCCTGAATCTAGTATTCTTGAAATTTATGTACTTGAATATGATTTGGATTGGACTTCAATAGGTATATATGCACTCATGACAAGGCGCTGTACTAGGTGCGGAAGAGGATAAACCCAGATGATGTCTGTATTACTTGATATGTTATATATTTAATTATGTATATCATTGAACTGTTTCGTTACTTGCTAATGACTGTCATAAACTGTGCACGACCTGATGCATACCCCCCATGGAATGTCCTTGTCTCGTCTTAGGTGATAGTTTCAAGTTATCACTCTAACTTGAAAGGTTAATTTCATTTGCATATATTCATCTGCATAACCTGAGTCACTTTGCCTTACGATGATTGTATAAACGCGTCCACTGATCCCTGCCATACGCTAAATGTCTGACTTCGTTGAAACAGTATGTGCATAGTCAGCGTACAAAGTCTATGCCTGACCTCTAGCCATATAGGCGCATCGCTGAATATCGTTGCATCGCGTTCGCCTTGGAAATAACTCAAAACCAGACTCTGTCTCCAGTATCAGAAGCACGCGCTGCAGTTCCTCCGAGCAAAATACCCACTAATGTGCTGCCGCACCCCACAAAGTGGTGATACTTCAACTCCCTGATCATCCCTGGCATCCCCTTCGCGTTCGCGGCCTAAACATCGTCTGTCCTTCTCAGCATAAATGGACGTTTCAGCTGTATGCGCAGTATCACAAGTTGGATAAGCCTTTAGTGTCACCTGTTTGCGACATACTCGGACATCCCTATCCTTCATGTGAAACAGCGACCATTTGTTGTATTAACTAATAAAGTAACCATACCATTAAACCTCAGTCAAAACTGTTGACAGTTATCAGCCATAATCCTCTTCCTAAGGACCACATACACCAGCAAATTCTACAGCATTCTATTTTAGTGGCCTCGAAGATCTTGATCAGCCTCCACTACCCCTAGTGTACCATCCAGCTGTAAGCCGATAGTAACTGTGTAAGACAAAACTCGCCCTCATTACACCTTAGGTCCTTATACCTCGCCCATGAACTCGAACACGTCCAGTCACGAACTACCCCCACTAGCCACTTCTACACTTACGCTCACGACCCCCACCCTCCGAACTCCCATAACTACGGAACTTTTTCACTCACCCATGTACTCACCACCTGCCTCCCCTGGGGTCTCACCACCCCCCCAAACTCAACACAGCAACGTCCCCTTGTTAACCCCTAACCACGACCTGTAAGGTACCCACATATAAGTAATAACATAACCCGATAGTGTCACAGGAGGAGACTAGCGTTTATATATTATGGCTCCAGAGAAAACAATCTAGACTCACGGGATCACAACGCGATTACTCGCTTGCTTCGATATCATCTTAACTACCATCGTGATGATAACTATTCACCTTCATCAATTATTACAAGACTATCACCTAATGACATATACCAACTATGTTGGACCCCGAAATAAGAGCTAGTGTACTCGTTTGGATCATGATAATGACTCAGACACATGACCCTCACCCATGCGGGGCATAAACGCCCTACGCATAATATGCTTCCATCCACGCTACTATTAGCCTCACGATACATACAACCCGCCTATTTGATCCCGCCGAGGATATATCTTACATGGACAAAATATACCTGAGCCAACTTGTCCTAACATCCGAGAGGTCTCCGACCGCCTTATGTTCACCATGCAGAGTATTCAAACGGATATCATCCATAACACATAGTAACTGCGACGTCAAACCCATTATCATATGTCAACCAGTACTTCATCTGAGTACAGGGAGAGAATGCTGTAAACTAGATGTGCGGATGTATTTTCAGTATGTCTAATTAAAAAAACCCTTTCGCACAGTTAGGGGCTCGATCGCGTTATAATTCTCGATATATCCTGAGCCATCCCTCAATCTATACATCTCTCTTTGAGTCTAGATCACTGGGCCACCAATAGAGAAAAAAAAAAAATTTTTTTTGGCTGACTTGAAAAATCTAGAATATATTTTTTTCTGCAGTACACAAGTACCTAGAGTAACGTCAGTAAATATTGAGCTATCACAAGTTTGCACGATTAATTGTGTTGTCTACAGTTCTGATTATTATTACCGGAATGCTAAGTTTTAGGTCAATGTTTTTCGAGTACCCTTACTTAACCTTAATTAATAATGCAAAGCTGACCATCGTAGTAAGTTCCAGAGACTGCGATCATGCCAGTAAATGGGAAAAGCAGCTGCTGTGAAGCAGGAAATTATGCTCTCGTCAGTATGTCACAACTGAGAGACTGCCCAAGCAAATCCATATGGATAGATGAGGAATCCGAAGCTGCAAGCAGAAGCCCATAGTAATTTGAGAAGCACTAAAGACTAGAGAATGCGAAGATTATTGAGAAGCCCAGAAAGAATGGAAGCTGACCAGAAAAGTAAGTCTGCTGTTGAGAGGAAGATGAGGCTCCAGGAGCCAGAGAATTGGAGCTCCGAAGAGAGTCATGAGATTAACTAGCTGAGAACAGCTTGAAGCTACTGACTGTCAGGTACGAGCACTCGAAGACCATGAGAAAAAAGAGCTTGAAATACAGCTCAGTGGCTACATACTATGTGTAGTAGGCTCCATTCACATTCGGATCACGACAGCGCAGCCAAAGTCACCTCCATGGAGCGATTAACTCTCCACATTGGGACCATTTGTGGAGAAAAGGTCGCAAGGACGCAATAGAGTAGATTACCTTGACCAGTATATGGAACTCGATTTGGCTAGCTCTTACTTATGGCCTAGGAAAAGGGACAAAAATGGGGAGGTGACTTTAGTAATGTCACAAGTGGAATTGAGAGGTAGTATCTTTATAATGTCAACTTTCTGAAGACTGCACAAAAGACAGATATGCACGGAACCAACTATGAAGCCTTACTGAAGACAAGCATTGTATGTTGCGTTACGGTATGGAAAACAATCTGAAGCTTATAGGAAGGCCGATCTGTAGCCATCTGCTTATGCCTCTACACCTCTGACAGGCATGCTTAGAACAGTATCAGCAGTTCTCACGCAAGGTTGGAAACGTACTTGTTTGAAATGGAGTGTCAGTTTAAGGTAAGTCGTCTCGAATCCACATTTGAAGGATCTGAAGGAGATTGATTATGTTGACCTAGAAGCAACTGTGAAAGATCCCTTTATCGTCATCCTGAGACGAATGCAGACATTACCTGGTAGAGGACTTAAAAAGAGCCCAGATTAGAGGTGGAAATAAACATCTTGAAACTGGCAGAAGAGTCACATAACTGGCAGTCACCCCTGAAGTGGTAGGAACAGTAAGAGGAAGCAGGGTTGATAGGATATTCAATCATCCACAAAACCAGCTATTACACGAGTTTGAACAAAAGGATCAATCTACAACCATACAGGGAAACATTCGCAAAGCATTTGATAACTAACAAAACAAGTCACCCTCAGAACTCAGGGATATAACAATAAACCCTACACGAACAGCGAAGAAAAATGGTGGCAAGCCATCTTGCCTAAGAATGAACAACCAACAACACTTTTGTATGAATGTGTGGAAGAATACATATAAGCCTCTTCATCATTGCTGCAAATTGTCTTCTGGTGGAGGGACTCCGATATGAAGGAACTGACAGTCCGGCGTCAGAAATCTGGACACTCCTACTATCCAACCACCCCCCCACCCCACCTAACCAGGTCCGATAGTGACTGTGACAATCTCCGGCATAAACACAGGTAACACAGGAATGCTTCTTTTGACACACAGCGTTTGTCTATGGACGCACAGTTACCGTGTGTGCATCTCCCTGGTGCGCCCTGAACATACTATCACCACAGAAATCACCGTAGATAGATTCAAGTGGCCACCCCTTAAAAGCGTAATAACAATTACCCCTCTAACAATTACCACATAAGCAAGGAGTTTCATGTCAGTTTTGTCCGCTATGTGGAAGGGAGATAAAATGCAAGCTGTGATAGTGATCCCTTTCCACGTTCCCCTAAATGTTGGGGCGTTATAATATGTTTTTATTAGGCAGTCCCCTGTATAAACCTATGTCTTCGGCAAGGAATCCAGACCAGGCTGGACTCAAGCGGACTTCATCAGAGGAGGACTACCAACTTAAAATTTCATATCTACTGAAATGACTACGGGCTCAAGAAGCTAGACAGCACGTTGATGCCTTGTTTTGGCAAATTAACAAATACACATAAAGCTCCAAGGACCTCCCAGCGTCATATCTATATGCGATAAATGGACTCGTTGTACAGCGAAACGCTGGCTAACCAGAGGCGACGAAAAGTCATCGGTCAATTCGTTCGTTACAATTCACCTACTACGGATTAAGGATCTTTAGCGCTGGGGACCACACTTTAAAATCCCTTGTAGTATAACACCTGGGTTTTGGTTTCCGCCACCTAAACACAAAGGAATTGACACACCAAGTTTCTAATGGCCACCAGGTATTACGGGATGACCCTAAATCAGTATGTTAATTCCTCGTTCCATGCTCCGGGCCACACTCATGTAGATTCAGAAATAGTCGACGGCAAAGAGTCTCGCATCTCAAATAACCATCTACAAGCCATTTCAGACAATACAGGGGTACTCCTGAGATTTGCACGGGAGGGGAAAGGAACACATTCCCCAACAGGGGTTCCAATGGACAAGTCCTCCTGACACCCATGCGCTCGGAAAAAAAGGAACCAATTCATAATCACGTAGGCACGATCAATCAACACCTACGGAATCTTGCGAGCCGGCCTAAACCCATCAAACTATACGAAAAGACGGGACCCCGGTAAAACTTCATGGGAAAACCTTACAGAAACCCCCCGTTTCACCAGCAGTAAAGTCGACTGGACCTTGAATGCCGAACTGGAACAGAAGCGATCGATGTAGAGTAAAGGATGAATATATTATTGGAAAACTGAATGTGGGGCAGATTTTCTTAATCGCACATCCCACAGAGTCTAGAGGGGATAGAATGAAGGAAAGACTATCCTCGGAATCGTTCGTACATTCTGCAACTTCTGTCTTGTACCACAACCCTAGTTTACGCTTGCATATCACTTCCTGCTTAAAATATGGGGGACCGAGCTATGTGCAAAATTGTTTTCAAGTAATCTGCAAACTGAGGTTCAGGCCTTATATTTTCCCTATATACCCATATAAACGATCGAGGACCGCTTTCAAAATGGTCGGAGTATCAGCGAATGTGTATCGTGTCAGAGGAACATAGCACACACGACTAATCAATAAAACCTAAGATAAGGGATTCCGTATGAAAAGGTTTTTACATTTCATGTACAAGTAAGGTGGTGTATAACAGCATATAAGATGGAAACGGATGGATAGTTCTCATTTAGGAGATATATGCGCTCTATTTACCCGCTGCAACAGTTACCGCCATAAAAAGCATGTAAAATACAACTCAATGTGCCTAAATATTACTCTTTCAAATAAAATAAAATCTGGTCGGGAATTTACATGGATCAGGATCGATTCGAGTTTTATCAGCCTGTCATAAAACTAGATAAGATGGTACAATATGCGTCTTTATATTATGATGAGAATGCAGAAAGGCAAAATTGCCAGTCGACGCAACGCAGATCCGGCCCTGAATCACGGCTTCGGCAAGGATTTTTTCACCGGTTAGGTTTAAGATGGTGACGTCGGTACTATCAGATTACGTCCCGCGCATACCTACGTTATTTATATAGAGGGTTAGGTAAATCACTGATGACGCTGATATAAAAATCGCAAAGAGGTTTTTGAGAAAAGACTGCAGGGCAGATACAATCGCCACGTCTCTCAAATCCCTCTATCGTACGCAGTGTGACGCGGATCGACATAGAATATTTCAGTCCTACGTGTTGGGAGTCACGGTGGGTAAAGCGATCATTTACGATAGATTATCTGTCTTCTCTATATTTTCTTTCTCATTTTTATTCATCGCGTTATTTAGATACTTCACAAACCATATGACTGTCCTTATAATATCTCACACTCTGATACTATCCCAACGTATCTTTATTGTAAGATGTCTTTGCGTCATGTGGCTCCTAGTGCGTAGATGGTAGCTTGTACAAAACGCTCATCCATAAAAACTAGCCAAAGCCAATTAGAAAAAATTTATTATATTCTTAATGCTGTACGCATCGCGTACGATATATTAAACTGCATTATCGCTTACGAACGATAAAGGGCCCCAGCTCCCTTGACCAGAGTTCTGTCATTAGGGAACATGAAGGTGTTAGTATCTACTCATCATGAAGTGCCCCACCCCCAGTTACGAGGACTAACGCGTGTCCCAGATGTCCCCTTCCCCGAGTTGCCTTTCGCACTTCCCCTAGCTGACGCAGCGCACAACACTCCATCCCCCCCTGTACCCATTTCTCCAGTCGGTAAATGGAGTCGTTCTACAGCCAGTTTCCACAGCTCGAAAGGCAACTGATCATAGTGGTCTATCCCTCTACTTTATTCTTATGCTATTATATTGTGGGTAGTATGCTAAGATTAGCACATAAGACTTTGAATTTGTAACTTGATTATGATTTGGAGGATCAAGTTATTGTATCCTTGAAGGGATGCGATACGGCTGAGCATTAAACCAAGATGACTGGCTTATCAATGATATGTTATTCTTAATTCTGTATCAATTGAAATGATGGTTAACTTGCTATTCCCCGACATGTAATAACTCTGAATGTATGAACTGCTTGTCCTTGACTCTCCATGTGCTTCGTCAGTTATACTTAAGGAAGTATGTTTATATGAATGCTATTTCACTGTAATGATCGTCCCCCATTAATCTTTCCCTTGATTGTTATAACGTGACATATGTCTGACTGACTGGCCCTGATCACACATCTGTGATAGTCACTACAAGTCTAGCCAGATATCCCCTAGCAAGGCTGAACTGGTTGCTGGTTCCATGTTATAACTCAATACCTGACGGCGTACCAGCTCCCCTTCTGTCTGCACCCGGTGCAGTTCTCCGAGGCAATCCCTCACTAAAGTGCAGGACCCCAAAGGATGAATTCAACCCTGTCATTGGCTTCCCCTACTTTCGGGCCTACAAGTCTGATATAAGAAAGGAACAGTTTCAGCATGTATACAAGTTGGCTAAAGATAAGTGTCCTGTTTGACACTGATCCTCCTATAACCCATCGTGAAACAGCCAATCAGTTGATAACATTAAGTCAACCCATACATACAACTCAGTCAATGCATGACAGTTATCCTTACACATTACTAAGGACTTAATAACAGTGATTTAGTAACTCTTATTATTTAACCGATCTTGATAGTCTAAACAGAAAATAATAGCTTAATTGTGTGAATATATTTTATATTTATATCGCCTGCCTATCTCCTCTTTTCCCACTACTAGCCCTTAGTAGCTAATAGAATATTAGTGTAATGATTTACAAACTATCCTTTAACACGCGCGGACCTCGAGGTTTTTATCACTTGCTCCTTCCGATTTTGTGGGCCTTCACTCCACGTGCAAGTACTTTTTTATTTTCTCCTAGAATCCTCGTAAGTAATCCTTACTGATAGTCACAGGGAGGAGAGACACCTTAATTACCGTCCCCCCTCCAGGCTACTCACTTTCTTACCAAAACTGCGCCGCAAGGGTTTTCACAGTCTGACTATTGTTATGCATAACTATAATCCACAGTGCTTATTTCGTTGACTGTGGTATGACTTGTTAAGGTCAGAACTGTCTTTGCTCTGAGCACTGATACGTATCTACATCATCTATAATGCTAAAATTTTGTAACATAACCTCCCGCTACACAGTGGGGCTAGTCTGCGGAAATATCTCTCCATGATTTTCAATGAGCAACTTTCTATTTCTGCTGTTGCTAGAAATTTTGTTTTGTAAATGTCTTTTGGAAAGAGTAAATAGTAGGAACTACATTTATTTCTTCAGGAGTCTCACCCCTCTCAGGCCAGTACGATAAACGAACCTGCTGTTTCCATTTATGGTGAAGTCAGTTTAACCTTCTACATTTAATTTTAACTAAGTTATTTATTTGTAGTAAATTTGTTTGAGTTAGATCACTTGCCCTACTAGATCACAGATACATATGGATGTCTTGGTAAATTTAGGTCTGTACAATGATGCGCCCCTGGGATCAAGAGTTGGCATGGATGGTGACGCCTTCTGATCGCGCGTCTCGTCAAGCGCACGACCCGAATGTGAAAAAAGTCTACACGAGCTGAGAAGCAAAGCAATCCTATCGGTACGAAGAGTCCGACGAACGCCTAGAACATTAGAAGCACCGCTCCCCGAGGAGACGACAATGTTATTAGTAGACACGAGAGAAGAACGACAATGAAATTCAGACCCCCCCCTTAGGAACGCAGAAAGTGAAGCCAAGAAATTGGATGCAGAAAGAAAGCCAAAGACCTAAGTGTCCAATTGGCCTGCGCAGAAAGAGATCAGCCAAAGAATTCTCTATAGCAAGATGAGACCCCCGCTGAAGAAACGGAGCGGTTACTAGCAGCAGTGAGAACAATAGAGCTCGATAAATGAGACACAGCTTCTGATCTTGCATCACTCGCATTAGGTGGGGGACTATCACAACCATATGGTACATTGATCAACCTCATTCTGCGATTAGCTCGTGTCTGCACCACACAGCATCATGGGGACAATCGAATTCCACCTAGATCATTTGTTGATAAAGGAGAGACGCATACCTAGAAGGTCACAGCTCCACCCTGGATAGGTACTGAATGGCTTAGCTCTACCTATGGATAGGGCATAAAACCCGGATTAAAATATAATGGCGTCTTAAAGTTTATTCCAGCGGATTGAGAGGCCCCCCCCCCCCCCCCCCCCTCCCTCCCCCCCCACACCCCCCCCCCCCCCCCCCCCCTCCCCCCCCCCACCCCTATTGCAATCCCATCGGATGTGTTTTCTGCTCAATAACACAATGAGATCTGGAAAATTATTAGTCGTCTTAAAGCCTCAGCCCCTTTTACTGATCCGAGCCTCTGAAAAGACTATTGAGGCATATAGCATGCCAAATTCTAGAAATCTACTAACCTTTACCTTGAGATACTATAACCATGTTCTCAGATATAGGGTACGCCTAACGCTATCCTTGTTGCAATGCGAGTTCCCCTTAGCATGTAGTTTTGGTAAGGATCAGACAAAACTTATCGATGCGATCTGAAAGAATTGGTTATGTTAGAGCAAGTGAATGATTCACCATCCGTATCAAGAAATCCGCCGGATATTCCTTACTCGGAAAAGGAGCAGAGACGGGATGGATAGACTCCTTTCCTGAATATTGTGCAGAGAGATTAACAAGCAGTCAAGCTGACATTGGTCTTGAGGATCACAAAAAGGAAGCAGGTAGCAAGGATTATGCCACCAGCACCGCATTGAACCGATTCTTGACAACGATGGTTCAACATTACTGAAACACAAGCAAAAGATTTCGATATTAGGAAAGACCTCAGTCTCAGGAAAATAAACCCTACATCAAATGGGAGCCTTATGTGTGCATATCTTCTCTAAGATGAGCCAACCACAAACACTACTGATGAGCATGGGGGAGCGACAACTACACCCATTCATCATGCTGACTGTCTACCTGGTGTAGGACACTCGCTGTTAGGAAGCGAAACTGCCTCACTCCGTGGGGCCAGAATCAGCCTCCATCACCCTACCCTCACCATACTGGTAGATTGTGATGTGAATCGGCAAACAGTCAAAGGCCTATGTTTGACACTGGTACTCGTTCCTCATGAACACACAAGTCGTGTGTTGCATCCTTGGTGTGACCCCTGAACAATCTCACCATCACAAGAAAACAGTCGTGATTCAAGGGCCTCTAAATGGGACACCTTAACCACTTAACATTACAACTCTAGCAAAGATTCTGTCAGTTGTCGCATATTTCGGAAGGGGAGCCGAGATCTAAATGCAGCTGTGATTCGATGATTCACTTCTTACCCCTAATGTCTCGGGGCCGGCCGGTAAATATGTTTTCTTAGGAGCTCTGTTCTACCTATGGTTCATGGCAGGAATCCAGGAGGTTGGACTCAGGACAATAGGAGAGGACCCCAACTTTCACAACATCTTCATTCAACTGAAATGAAAAGGGTCACGAAGCAGAAGCACGTTCGCTAAGCATTGTTTTGGCCACATTATCAAACACAAACATCAAATCCTCCAAAGTGAAACGGCACATTTCTATATGCGACCCTGGGAATCTTGGTCTACAGAAAGTGGAAGAGGGACGAAAAGTCTGGTCAAATCGTTTTGTACATCACCATAGGAATAAGTAATAGGTGGGGAACCATATCAATTTGCAGTAACACTGCGGTCATGTGCACATAACATAGAATAGCCACCCAGTTTTCTTGG